>CAUYRT010023390.1:0-116165 GCA_963574885.1 Lepilemur ruficaudatus
TGGGTAGATGCCAAGTAATGCTATTGCTGGATCTAATGATATTTCTATTTTTAGCTCTTTGAGAAATCTCCAAATTCTTTTCCACAGAGGTTGCACTAATTTGCAGTCCCACCAGCAGTGTAAGAGTGTTCCTGTTTCTCCCCAACCTTGCCAGCATTTGTTGTTTTGGGATTTTTTGATAGAGGCCAATCTCACTGGGGTTAGGTGATATCTCATTGTGGTTTTGATTTGCATTTCTCTAATGATTAGAGATGTTGAACTTTTTTTGATATGTTTGCTAGCCATTATTCTGTCTTCTTTGGAAAAATTTCTGTTCATTTCCATTGCCCATTTATAAATGGGGTTGTTTGATTTTTTTCTTTTTAATTCTTTTAAGTTCTAGGTAGATTCTTATTATCAGACCTTTATCAGAAGTGTAGAGAGCAAATATTTTCTCCCATTCTGTAGTTGTCTATTTGCTCTAGTGATAGTTTCTTTGGCTGTGCAGAAACTTTTTAATTAGATCAGATCCCATTTGTTTATTTTTGTTGCTGCAGTAATTGGTTGGGGGGTCTTCTTCAAGAATTCTTTGCCTAGGCCTATGTCTGAAAGGGTCTTCCCAACATCTTCCTCTAGGATTCTTAAGGTTTCATGCCTTAGGTTTAGGTCTGTTAACCATCTTGAGTGTATTTTTGTGAGAGGTGAGAGGTAGGGATCCAGTTTCATTTTTCTGCATATAGCTATGCAGTTTTCCCAGCATCATTTATTGAAAAGAGATTCTTTTCCCCAATGTATATTTTTGTCTGGTTTGTCAAAGATTAGGTTACCATATTTGAGAATTGTAAGATACTTTGAATCTTTTGAAAAATGAAGTAGAGATGAAATCAATGCAGAGAGGGAAAACAAAAGAAAAGAAAGAAAGAAAGAAAGAAAGAAAGAAAGAAAGAAAGAAAGAAAGAAAGAAAGAAAGAAAGAAAGAAAAAAGAAAGAAGAGAGAAAGAGAAAGGAAGGAAGGAAGGAAGGAAGGAAGGAAGGAAGGAAGGAAGGAATTCTCTCAGTGTAAAGATATTCAATATTTTCGTCATTACCACCATCAACAAAAAATATTTAATGGTCTTTTAATATAATTTAGGCTTTGGAATAAGCAATTCACACTCACCATTTTGTGGACACCTGAATGCAATTTCTTGAAGAAGACAGTAATATTTCTCCATTTTAAAGATGAAAAAAGTGAAGCTTGGAAGGACTAAGTTTTTATCCAAGGTCATATAACTAGCAGTAGGGCAGGAATTTAACTTAATTAAGTCTTTATATTGAGATAGAAATAATTATGGTTCCTCTACTTTTCCTATTATGAATTATAGCATTTTGAAAGCTAATCAGTAAAGCAGATATAGATATTCTGGAGCACACGGTCAAATAAGTATCACTACTATAGTTTTAAACCCTTCTCTCTAATCATGATCATTTTCTCTTTCAAATCCTCTGCATATTCTATTGGAATCAAAAGCTCTTCTTGGCCATTTGTGCTTAGCCTTTTGACCAGTGTCCATCTGACTGCTTCCGAGGGTCTTAGCTGTCTATTTTTATTCCTTTTTGGTTCTATTATTGGTTATCTATTTTCTTTGTTAAGTTAGTCAACCCTTTCAAATGACAGTCTCTGACAACTCTAAATAGAAGATAGGGCTTTTCTATTTCCATCAGCAGTAACGAAAGACAAAAAGAAATTTGATTCTGGGAACACAGATGCTGAACAATCAGAAGCCAAAACACTATTTTTTTTTTTTTTTACCTTTTCTCCCTTTTCCCTTCCCAGCAGAGTTCTCTCTTGTATTAATGTGAAGTAGAGATCTTGAGTTACCAGAAGTCCCACACAGCTGACCTCCTTGAGGAATACCTAACAAGCACTTCAGCTCAAAGTGCACTTTATGGTGGAATACAGTTGACCGCAATTCTAACAAGGTTTCTGTACACCAATTTAAATGGCTCTTATTATAACTTTATTAAGATGATAGATGTAACGCTGGAATTTTTATTTCTAACCATACAATTTCACTAGCAATGTTCAAGAAGATTTTCCAAACATCTGCTTCTATTTATCTCTTTATTTTTCTCAGATTCCCTCTGAGCTCATTGGCTGACCTTGACATCACCAGCCAAACCCTAAATCAAAGTATTTTATCACTCTCCATTTTTTTTTCCAAAGAAGGTCTTGAGTTTTTATTAGCCAAGCAATAACAGATTCCATTTCCGGGACTTCTTATCATTTGTTTAGCCACATCATAAATAACTAAAATATTATGTTGACAAGGAAAGTTGTATTGTACATTTTTTGAAGAAACATGGTTAACAAGTTGAATAGGACCTCTGGTTACTTCATATAACTTGGTTAATGTATCTCCTTTCTATGAGGACAGGCAGAAAATCGGGCATATCTGCATTTAAATTATAAATTAAATTAATCAAAATTTGATATGAAATTACACCAAGGGAACTCTCAAGTTTGAAATGCAGTCTGATGCCCTTAAAAATAATAAGAATCTGATTACTTGCATGGGAGGACATAAAATTCAGGGATCTCAGAAGGTTAATCGCAGAAGGATCACATCACCCTTATGTAGGGATTCTCAAATTTGTCTTTCAAACTGTTGCCCCCACAGAAGTTCATTGATTTATCCAAGGTCACATACATGAATTTCTGCCTAAGTGAAACTTCTTCCTGTTTTGCTGGGCACCGTGTCTGAGAACTGAGTGTCTGACTCATACTTTTCTAAGCCCTAGAGGGACAAGGTTATGCAATTCTCCACAGGTATTTTGGCAGCTTCTTGGGACATTTGACTCAGGGCTTATCTCCTTTCCTCTCATAGGAGAGAATACACATGTTTTGTCAGGGACATTAGACCACCAGAGAAGATGGTACTCCCAGAGCAAGACAACAGCCTTGTGGGATTAGAAAGGTACCACTATGTGATCCAGCTTCAGATTACATTTATTGGGTACCCATTATGCATCAAGCACTGTACAAGCTGCTCCCCCAGGGACTGTCTCCCTTGGGCCATGAGGTTTACACACCTGATCAAACTACCACTAATTAGCCCTGAGAACTTGGACCAAACTTTAAGTCTGTTTTCTTTCTGCAAAACTAGAGAAAATTACCTGCCCTTCTTATCTCCTAGCATTGTTATGTGGGTCAAATGAACTAATGAATGTTTTTTATAAAAAACTGATGAATGTTTTCATAAAAACATTTTTATAAAGAACACTTTATTAAAAAGTTAAAATCTAATATGCATACAGAAAAATCACATAATTATAAACGTATAGTTTCATACATTTCACAAGCTAAGCACACCAGCATAACCAGTACAAAGTTCAAGGAACTAACCATTACCCTAAAAGCCCCATCTCACTCCCTAACGGCTGCTACTCCTCCGCCCCAAAGGGTAATCTCCATTCTGACTTCTAGAAGTCTGGATTTCTTTTGCCTGCTTTTGTATTATACATAAATGGAGTCATATGCTCTTTTGTGTATAGCCTTTTTGCCTGGAATTTTTGTGAATTTCATCCTTATTATTAAGTGCTTCTGTAGGTTCTTCATTTTCATTGCTATCTGGATTCAATTGTACCAATAGACAACATTTTATTTGTCCCTCCACTGTTGATGGGCATTTGGGTAGTTTCTAGTTTTATTCTATAACAATTATAAACATTCTAGTTATATGCCTTTTGCTGAACATATATACTCATTTCCGTTGGGTATATATGAGAAGTGGAACTGCTGGCTCCAGGGGTATATGTGTATTGCCAGAAAGCTTTCCAAACTGGCAATTCCAGTTTACATGTCCAGCAGTAGTGCCTGAGAAATACCAAGATTTGATAATTTCATGTTGTCCTTTTCATTTTAGTTAAATAAATTAATTCTTAATATAACCAGATGATCATCATTTTGAATGACTGAATCATTTTTACCTCAGAGCTCACAATGTCAACACACATTAAAATTTCATATTTCCATACTGTATTTCTGAAGAAATTTTATTATTTATTTAATTTTGGTATATGCAGCATCTGGATCTATGGAAGTTAACTGAAGTTAGGGCCACTTGAATATAATATCCATATTCATACTATTACATAGAAATAGGGCATCCCAAGTTTGATGGAATCTATATGCATTAAGATGTATCTATTTTCCACCAGTATTATATCCTAGCAATAATTATTTTATTTTATTTTACTATGTCCCCAGATTTTTAATTTTTTTATTTTTTAAAAGTTTTTAACCTAAACATTTGCACCCTGGTAATATGCTAAAAAAATAATAAAATAAGATAAAAAAAGAAGCCACCTAATGTGCTCATCCATAAGAAGAAACTCTTTATCCATTTAAGCTTTATTATGAGATTGCAGCAGTCTAGTTACATCTTCAGGATCCACTTTTAATTCTTATTCTCATATACCACACCTGCAGTTACTTTCTCCACTGAAATCTTGAACCCCTCAAAGTCATACATGAGGGTTGGAATGAACTTCTGATATTTTGACCTCCTCTCATGAATCTTGAATTCTTAATGGCATCTAAAATGGTGATTCCTTTCCAGAAGGTTTTCAATTGACTTTGCCCAGATCCATAAGAGAAACCACTATCTATGGCAGCTAAAGTCTTATAAAATGTATTTCTTAAATAATACTTGAAAGCTGAAGTCATTCATCCATGGGCTACAGATGGATGTTGTGTTAGTAGGAATTAAAACAACATTCATCTCCTCGTACATCTTCATCAGAGCTCTTGGGTGACCAGGTGCAGGGGCATTGTCAGGGAGCAGTAATATTTTGAAAGGAGTCTTTGATTCTGAGCAGTAGGTCTCAATGACGTGCTCCAAATATTCAGTAAACTATTCTGTAAACAGAATGTGCTGTCATCCAGGCTTTGTTGTTCCATTTTTAGAGCAAAGGCAGAGTACACTTAACATTATTGCCAAGGGTCCTGGCATTTTCAGTTGGGCTTCAACTTAAAGTCAACAATGGCATTAGGCCCTATGAAAGAGTCAACTCATCTTTTACAGATTTGAAGCCAGGTTTTGACTTTTTCTGTCTAGCTAGAAAATTCCTAAATGGCGCCTTCTTTCAATAGAAGGCTGTTTTTTGTTTCCACTGAAAATCTATTTGGTGTAGCTAGCCACCTTCATCAATATCTTTATGAGATATTCTGGATAACTTGTGGCAGCTGCTTCTGTATTAGCCCTTACTGCTTTACTTTGTACCTTTATATTATGGAGATGGCTTCTTTTCTTAAACCTCACAAACCAACCTCTGCTAACTTCAAACTTTTCTTCTCTAGCTGTCTTACCTCTCTCAGCCTTCATAGAATTTAAGAGAGTTACGGACTTTCTCTGGATTAGGCTTTGGCTTAAGGAGATGTTATGGCTGGTTTGATCTTTTATCCAGACCACCAAAACTTTGTATCAGCAATAAGGTTGTTTTTCTTTCTTATCATTCATGTGTTCACTCGAGTAGCACTTTTAATTTACTTTGAAAACTTTTCCTTTTCATTTACAACTTGGCTAACTGGTACAAAACACAGCTTTTGACCTATCTTGCCTTCCTTGTGCTTTCTTCACTGTGCTTAAATAATTTCTAGCTTTTGATTAAAAATAAGAGGTAGGCGACTCTTGTTTTCACTCGAACACTTAGAGGCCATTGTAGGGTTATGATTTGGTCTAATTTTAATATTGCTGTGTCTCAGGGAATAGATATGCCTGAGGATATGGTAGGAGATGAGGCAATGGCCAATTGGTAGAGCAGCCAGAGCACACACACATCTGTAGATTGTTTGCTATAGTATATGGGTATACTTCATGCCACCCCAAAACAAGTACAATAATAACATCAAAGATCACTAAATACAAATTATCATAACAGATATAACGATAAGGAAAAAGTTAGAAATATTGTGAAAATTACAAAAGTGTGACACAGATATATGAAGTAAGCACGTGTTGTTGGAAAAATAACACTGATAGAGTTGCTTGATGTAGGGTTGCCACAAACCTTCAACTTGTAAAAAATGCAATATCCATGAGGTACTATAAAGCAAAGTGAAATAAAATGAGGTATGCCTGTATGCACACTTAAATCCTTGTTTCAGGATCTATTCTTGGAAAATCAAACTAAGACTGCCATTAAAAATGCGTGTGCAGTGACAGCCTACCGTTGTACATTTCTCCCTCTCCACATGAAGGTGAATTTCTCTAGGGCAAGGTCAGCAAAATTTGAATCCCGGGGATTCAAATCCAGCCTGCCATCTGTTCTATATAGACAGTGCTCTAAGAATGGATTTTATATTTTTAAAAAGTTAATAAAATCAAAAGAAGACTAATTATCTTAGGTTGTTTTGTGCTGCTATAGCAGAATACCTTAAATGAGTAATTTATAATGAGTAGAAATTTATTTAGCTTGTGGTTCTGCAGAATGGGAAGCCTAAGATTAAGGGGACACATCTGGTGAGGGCCTTCTCGCTGCTTCACAACGTGGAGGAAGGCATCACATGTCAGAAGAGAGCAAGAGAGAGCTGAACTCGCTTTTATGACAGGCCCACTCTTGCAATAATGAACCTGCTCCCACAATAACAGCATCAATCCACTCATGAGAACAGAATCCTTATGACCTAATAATCACTTCTTAAAGGTCCCACCTCTCAACACTGGAGATTAAGTTTCCAACACATGAACTTTGGGGAACACATTCAAATCACAGCACTGATATTTCATGACATATAAAATTATATGAAATTTAAATTTTAGTATCCATAAAACAAGTTTTTGTTGGTGTTTGGTTATGCTCATTTTCTTACTTATTATCTATGATCATTTTTGCCCTACACCATAGATGTTGCTACAAAGACTGTATGGCTTGCAAAGTTTAAAATATTTACTATCTAGACTTTTACAGGAAAAATTCACTGATTTTTTGCTCTAAGATATATATTTAGAAGTAGGATTTCTATGTTCAAGTTAATGCATATAAGTAAATATTTAAATATTATACATATCATATATAAATAATATTTATTTAAATTACATATGTATATACTGTAAAATATATATAATATACATATATAATGTAAACTTTGCCAAATTGCTCTCCAAAGTGGTGGTTCCAATTTATACTCCCACCCACCAAGAGCATTTGGTTACATTTTCCATATCTTTACCAGCATGTTTTTAAATACCTTTTTAATGCTTGCTAAACTCTCTTTTTAACAAAGAAATATTTGTGTCTCAGACTCTTTTAAAGGCAATGACATCTAGAATTGTTTTGTTTTAAAAGCCGTTATTTTTATGGTTACTTTTAACTGTGGCAGATGATAATTGGTTTTTCATTTGTGGGGATGATACGTTTCCTTTAAAATCCTCTCCTCTCTCCTCTCCTCCCCTCCCCTCCCCTCTCCTCTCCTGTCTTTCTTTCTTTTTTTTTTTTTTTTCTGAGCCAGTCTTGCTCTGTCTTCCAGACTAGAGTGCCATGGCATCATCATAGCTCACTGCAACCTCAAACTCCTGGGCTCAAACGATCCTCCAGCCTCAGCTTCCTAAGTAGCTAGGATTACAGGTTCATGCCACCACTCCTGGCTCATGTTAATTGTACCTATTAAGACTTGAACTTCATGAAGACATGGGAATATTTGTTTTCCCTCACCATTGTGTTTCTAGGATCTAATGCAATGCTGGGTACATCGTAAATGCTTAATGAATATTTATGGAATGACTGACTGAATGAATAAACTGTTGCTCTGTCCCCATCAAATCAAATCAAATATAGTGTCCTCCCTTGCTCCCATCTTCCATGATCAGCAAGAAAATACATATGAGCAAGGGCGTAAGTTGAGCTTTATCTGCTCTAGCCAAGCTGTCTGGGAAAACTTCCAGGGTGTCAAAACACCAGTCATAGCTTCCAGGAATCGGTGACTTCCTGTGGAAGTTCTTAGTGACCTGCTATTGCTGATCCCCTGCTCTTTGAAAGCTCTGTCTTTCCCAAGCAAATGCCAGATACTGTCTGTGATAGTTGGACTCCAGCTGCAGGCCACTTTAAATATACCCAGGTACCATTTTATCTTAAATTTCTACTGAAAATAATCAACTTGTTGAACCACAGCAGAATAATACACAATTTAAATTCAGGTGCCCAACAGCACATTTATGTTTAAGAACAGGCAATCTTGCATTTGGTTTCTGACATTAAAAGACCTGTCTTGCTGTGAGGCATGAAATGCAGACAACCCTGTAACATCACACATCAAACCTGACACTCAGGGCAGCCTCCATATATATACAAACATATGTGTGTAATTATTATTCCAACTCTATATTTTAAAAGCTTCTTTTATGGCCAACAACACTAGACTTTATCACCACTTATTAGTTTTAGTACTATGGCAATAGATTATAGCACAGAGGATTTTTCAAAGTACTTTTCTTTTTGTCACTTCAGTAAATCAGATTCTTCTAACTCTACCCCTCAATCTCTCTTTTTATTTTTTTTAGAATTTCCAAAATGATCCAAGAGGTTGTGTTTGAGTGAAGATAAAACATAATGATGCCATGTTTACATGTCTTTATTTTAAATACTCTCGTAGTATAGCTCTGGCAAGGACACGGTCCACGAACAGATGTCAGCAGTTGAGAGGACACACACAATGACACCACTTCTCATACTGCAGCTGGGCCAGGGCCTCTTACAGCAGCATTATCTACTCTTTCCCCCCAACCCCGTCTGCGCATGTGTGCTACTTAGGGCCACACGATTGAACCATAGGGAATTGTCTTTTCCTAGATTTCAGTGTGAACTGATTATTAATTGTCTTGATCTAAGCTTACCTCTTTAACTTTTGGAGGCTGAAAATTGAAAGAACAAATGCTTGCTTTTAACCAGAGGAAATGATCAAGCAAATGGCTTGGATAATATGGCTGTGAGTACTTGTTTAGTCATTGACTTAATCAGCGAGAGAAATTATTACAGAAAATGTTAATATGTAGTCCTGGATTTTCTAAATTAATGAAGACTCTCATTTCCATTTTCAAAGAGTGTTGTGTATAATTCCTGTTTAATGCCACATTGTTGCAGGATTGGCAGGAAAATGGAATAGAGAAAAGGTGCCAGTCAATACCAGAGTGGTCCAGAAAGAAAGAGCGCCAATAGAACATCTGGGTTAGAGATACAGCTGCCTTGGGGAAGGCTCTTATCCTGGTAGATTGGGTGATAAAATTCAGTGAGTCAGAACTTATATTACTGTGTATTTCATAATAACTTTTGAGCACAGTGTTAGAGAAGGGGTTGTGTTTCACTTTATTTTGCTTGATTGCTTTCTTTGTATTGTGATAAAACTTGCACAGAAATTTCGATAAAGACATTTTAACATTTTTATTACTGAATTTTAAGAATGATATTGAAAATTGAGTGTGTGGCAATGTAAAACCTGTGTTGCTTAATTTACTTTGGTAGAATAAACAAACATTGATGTGAAAAGGAGTTTTAAAATACAAAATGATATAATGCAAAATGAAATAATATCAACAGTGATTATTTCTAGCTGCAGGGTTTTGAATGATTTAAAATTCTTCCTTTTTGTTTCTCTCTATTTTATAAATGCTTTATTTGTAATATAGACGTATACAGACATATACATGTACATTCATGTATGTGTACATGTGTGCATAAATACACATACAGATACACTTAAGCAGTCATTTTCCTTAGGCAGAACAATTATTTTAAAGGAACGTGATATTTCCACCCTCCAAGACTCTACCTCAGGAGTGTGTGTTTATGAGGTAGGAGAAATAAAGGGAACAGGGTGAGAAAGGGTGGGACAGAGAAAAGCATGAAACTTCATCTTTTGTCTATAGGTGTTGTCTGGAGGTGAATCTTTGATGCCCCATTTTCCTCTTGAGTCACATGTGGCTTGGTTATAGGAATGTCACTTTCCCATAGCTTTGCAACTATAAAATTCAGGAGAAGAGAAACGAATTACTTGGCATTCCAATGACTTCCTGGGAGGCATGAGCTTCACTGCTTGAGACTAGAGTATGCATCCCATGATCCACTTGTATACGTCAAGAATTTTCCGTAGGGAAGTTTGAGGTTTGTTGGTGTTGTAGACATTGTTGTTTGCCTAGTGTTTATTTACGTACCGGGTGGCCGTATGTTTTACGAGCTCTTCTCTAGCTGCAAGGGGTAGGGATAGTGTAAGTCAGTTGTGGAAATTCTGTACCCCTCACCAGTGTTTGGTGTAAGCGTGGGCATGTGACGCAAAGCTGGCTAATCAGATAGAAGTGCAAGTTCATCGGGGAACTTTGGGGATTTTTTTCTTAATCTTAAAAAGGGGATATAAGACACTGAGTTATGCTTTTTTTGTTAATTTGAAAGTTGTGTGAAAATGGAAACCTTGAAATCGCTGCAGCCATCTTGCTACCATGGCAGAGCAAAAGACGTAGTCAACATGCTGAGGGAGGCCGGTGAGAAAGGGGAAAAATCTTGGGTCTCTGTTGACATTGCTCTGTGTCTGAAACCTTCTACCTGTGAATTTCTTGCTGTGTGACAATAAACTCCCAAATTATTTTACCCACTTTTTGTTGGATCTCTTGTTACTTAACAGCTAAAATCATCCTAACTGGTTTAAACTATTTAATACAATCAGATTTCAAATTGAATTTTCCCCTTCCTGTAGGAGATAAATAACTCAGAAAAGTGATAACTGCTGTTTAGATAAATACAGTGTTTATACCAACCCTGATTCATTTTAAGGAAGAGGAACACACACATACACAGGTATGCTGCCAAGTGCTTAAAAATCACTGTTTAGTGCTTTGCTCACATTTAAATTAAGAGTTTGGAATCAATTTAAATGTCTATCAATAGACATTAGTTGAATATGGTATACGGCAGATAATGGTATACTAGGCAACAGTTAAAGAGAGTAAGGTAGCTCTGTGTGGATTTATTTGGCAAAATCTCTCATATATATTTTTAGTGAAAAAAGGCAAGTTGCATACCTACATATACAATATATAATTTTACATTTGTGCATGTGTATAAATGTATGATTGTATATAAATGACATTGTCATTTATATATTTATCAATAGATAGAAAAAGTTTAGAAGTCTTGACAATAAATGGATGGTGGTGGTTACCTTTGGGAAAGGGAACAAGAGAGAGGCATGTAAAGGAGTATGTTAAATTTTAACTCTATATGTTATTTTTAATATTTCTAATATTATTTATATATTTGAATTGTTACTGAAAGAATTTATTCATGTTTTGCTTGTATAATTAAAACATAAAAAATTCACAGGTAATGTACAATTGCTTTTACCCTTGTGATTATCACTTCCCACCTAATCCAGTAAACAAAATTATTCATATATAATTTGATTTCTTTTATTAATAATGTGAACTACATATAGATATCTGCCTTTTTAATTTCCCCCACTGTTGAGCACTTACCACTCTCCCACCCCTAACACATGCCGCTGACGCCCACCTGTCCCTGTCATGGGTTTTTCTAGCATGTGGAGTCTAGGAAGGATGGGTGTTCCCTGGTTTCAGGCCCCCACTTCAGGTCTGCAATCTGAGGGGCTGGATCCTTGGTCTACCTAGGAGTTGGAGTGCTTTCTTCTGGCACTCTTATGTGATTCAGGTGGAAAGAATGATTTGGAGTCAGACTGGTCACAGAGGGAACTCAAGGACCAGATTTTAGCTGTGGTAGGACGTGAATTCTGCCTATGCCGTGCAGCATCCAGACCTTTTTGGATTTTTGCCTACTCTCCAAGCCTGTCCTGGAAGCCCCTAACATCCCTCCAAACCATTCCTTTTTTGCTTTGGATACCTGAGTTTACTTTTCTTGCTTGCAGGTAAGAACTGACTGATGGAACTACTATTATTAATAACTAAAATCGACACGTCTTTTTTTTTTCTATGTGAGATAATCAGTAATCACTAGGAACATCCCATGAGGAAAGATTATGGAATATGAATGTCCACAACAAAGTTTTAATTTGTAATTTCTACAGCAGCAAGCCAACTCTGGGTCTTTCTCTATTTAATCATAGTAATGATGATGCATTGTTCTTTTATATCCCTCAGGCTGCTTTCACTTTTGATTACGTGGAGGAGGAACAGAATTTCTAAACACATGATGAATAGAGATATTTTTCCCTTGGAGTTTAATTCTTTTAAAAAATTCTCTTTGTAATCTGCTTCATAATGGTAAATTGTGGACCTATAGAATGATTGTCATTGAACTTAGTTTTTGAAGGCAATTCAGTAATTATCAGAACATACATTTATTTTATAGCTAAGAAGCGAAGCACCCAGTGGTTGAGACTCACTCCAAATCATATAGTCATGTAAAGGCAGAATTGGGCTTAAAAATTCAAGACTTCTGAATACCAGTTTAAAGTTCTTTCTCTAGATGCCACTCTCCAAAGATACCATGATTTAAAAAAAAAAAAAAGAAAAGAAAAGAAAGAGGAAGGAGTTAAAAAGCCACTTTGCTTTGAAAAGAATAGTAAACAAATTCATAATAATGCTTTTTAAATTGTGGCTAAATAAAATATCCCACCCAGTATTTTCTTCACTTACCACCTATGTTATTTTGATTAACAAGTTTTAGGAAATCCTGCCTTTGGATAAGAAATAGGGAAAAGTAAAATACATTTTTAGATATTTCTCTTTATTTCTCTTCTTCTTAATTCTACCTATCAAATATATTCTTTTTCTTGGTACGTTTAAAGTGGTTAAGTAAGCAGAACACCATCTCTGATATTTCACCATTCTTTATACAAAGTGTGACTGTTGCCTGGGCCCCTAGAGGGTACAGCTAAATGTGACGCTTTCAGTGCTCTGGGGACAGTTACCGTATCTCTAGGCCTTGCCATTTCATATAATTTTTCCCTGATGTGTGACATGTCCTGCCTCATGAAAGATATTGTGCTGTGGACAGAAAAAATCCAAACTCTGAAATATTTAAAAGAAGTTTTATTCTGAGCCAAATTTGAGGACCATGACCCAGAGCCACTCCCAAGAAACCTTGAGCAAGTGGACTCGAGGTGGTTAGGTTACAGGTTGGTTTTATACATGGGAAGCATACATTGGTTTGGCCCCAAAAGGCGGGACATCTCGAAGCAGGGGTTGGGGGTAGGGGGTGCTTACAGGTTATAGGTGAGTTTAAAGATTCTTTCGCTGATAATTGGCTGGGAGAGTTAAGCTTTATCTAAAAGACCAGAAAGGAAATGCTCAATTTAAGATACAGGTGTGAGCACTCTGGGAGGTCCAGACAAGAAAATGTTTCAAGTTAAGATATGCATATGCTAGGATGCTTGAGTTAAGATGGGTGTTTTCTACCTTTTAGGTGATGTTAATGCTATACCGGAATCAGGTTGGGGAAGTAAATTGCACTTTATTTGGTTAGCAAAACCTGCTTAGTGGGAATTTACCATTTGTGAGCATGACTCATCTGGCCTCCTTAAGAAGAAATTTTGGGCAAAAGAAAAAGGATCAGAGTTCAGTCCTCACAGTCTTACCAGGTCCTTCCTGCTTTCTGGCTGGTGTGGACACCCACACGTCTGTGCCTTTGTCTACCTTAGTCCTCCTGTTTCCACCATTTAAATACCCATTCACCCTTGAAGACCCTGACCAAACCCAGCTCCTTTTGCAGCCTTCCTGTATCAGCTATCCTTTACTGATGAATGGGAGTTAACCAATCTCATCTTTGTCTCTGCCTCTGTTTAATGCTTTGACAGTTGGCCCCCTGATAAAGGTACTTTTGTATCTGCTGATCTGTCTGGGCCACTGGAGCTTCTTAGGGTGGAAGGCAGCTACACCTTTGTCAATCCCATTTATTCTTCCTAGACATACAGGAAGAGCTCATTTCCTAGTTTTCCTTGAAGTTAGTTGGATGTGTCTGGGTTCCAACTGATATAATGGGTAGATGTGATGTAAGGCCATCTTCCAGGACTGGCCTTTAAAAAACGTCTCAAATGAGCCCTCTAGTTCTCTCTCGCCTTCTGTGGGTAGAGACACACACAGGATAGAAGAAGCTAGCATTCCGGAGTAATTACAGTTGACCCTTGAACAAAACGGGTTGGAAACAGCATGGGTCCACTTACACAGATAACATGAAACCGTGTGTGTAGCCCACTATCCCAGTGAGATCCAGATATTTTTATACTCGCCTTTTATAGGGGAGGGGGAGATGAGGAGTACAGGTAATTCTATTTAGGGGCAATAAATGGTTGCTAGGGAAGATGAATAGACAATTGGGAGAATGAATGGATGGGGGAAACAGATTGACTTGTAAATTAACCTAAGAGACAGCTATTATGTTTAAGTCATTTGGGCCAGGTCTGATTGCATTCTTGATCTTCTTTCCTGCAATACAGTGAGATGACAGAGGGGAATGGGAAGTCAGTTGTTCTTTTTGATGGGTCTGTTTGGTTTATGCAGACTGAGAGAAAGCCCCTTCCGAGGGCCTGTTGATCTCTAAGGGCCTTTAATTCAAAATAGTCTTTATACCAAGGAGTCATATTTTGGGGCGAAATTTCCTAAGCTTCTTTACCCCTCACCTTCTTTCCTGGAACAGCAATACCATCCTAGAACCTGGGGTTAGGTGGGCTCTGAGAGATAGAGGCTTTTCTCCCTTGTACTTGAGAGATGCCTATCTCAAGTGTAAAGCAAGCTGAATATGTCTGTTGATTTTTTTTTTAACTCAAGGGATTAAAATGTGTTCTCCAAGTCACAGCTCAGTAAAGTAGAAAGAGCTCTGAATCAAGAGTCCAGGAAACCTGGTTTCATGTTCTGGATCTGCCCCTAAAGGTGTGATCAAAGGCGAGAGTTTTAACCTCTCCGGGTTAGACTAGACAGTCATCAAAGATCCCTTTCAACTCTCTAAAACACCCACAAGAGTCTTTTTTTATCCTAACAGTATGTGTCTTATTGACCATTATATTGTATTATTTACTCTTGGGGAGAAAACCATTTGTTGATATGGCAGGTGTCTAGGAGTGTAAGCAAAATTTTGGCACTTGTCTCTGAGGCTGCACCAGAAGAATGAGGACAAGTGGTTTAAGAGAAGGAAAGGGAAGTTTATTAATTCACCAGCAAATGAGGAATATGGTAGCTCACACCTTAAAGTAGCTTAGTTCTCTCTATAAGCAGAAATACAAAGCTTTTAAAAGGATTTTTCAGCTTGAGGCTATTGACAGTTGATGGTGCTGATCGACCCCATCTCCAGCAAAGAAAATCTCAGACAATCTTGTGACTTCTGCCTGGACAATTCCGTTGAGCCGACTCCTGTGGTACAAAGAACAAAGAACACTCCCCTGCCCCTCTGATTACTGGCCTCTGGCAGGGATGTAGGTTTTAATTTCCAAAAGAGTGGGTGGAGGGTGTCAAAGAGACAACTTGTGAAACATTTTGCCCCTTTTCAGGCTGTTCCCTCGGTTACAGGAATTCTGCCTGCTGAATTGTCATCAAGGCAGGACAGGGCCCAGCAGTCGCTGGCTGTCCAACGAGAGTCCATGAGAGTCCATGAAAGCATCCAATATGGTAAGGTGTTTCTTTGATCTTTCTCAGTCTCAGCATTGAGTTTTTGTTTCTATGGATGCTTTTCTACCAAATTAGGATGTTTATATCCATAAGTCCTATGGTATTATTCAAGAGACACAAACAGCAATTTTGAACAAAAGCAGATTTGAATGGCTAGGATTCATAGGTATCTGTCATGATAATGAGCTGCATAATACATCCACCTCATTGTTAGGGTTATGCTGAAATCCTATGTTCCTTGACGGTGCTTAGACTCCCTAATCATTCACATGGCTGCTCAGAAATGCTCTCCACTTCACCATGGAGATGGGCATCTGAAGGATAGTTTTCCCTATGCTTCTTGAATATGAAGGAACAGCACTTAAAATTCTTTCATTCAATAACCATTTAGCTGTCAAGGTCAGGAAATAGCATGAAATAAAACACTCAATCAGTCATCTAAAGATAGGCTTTTTCAGCAACGATCACTGTCACTGTCCTAACTACCTCTGCTAACAGAAGGGGGAAAAAAATCGCCACCTAGTTTCTTTTGGTTAAGCACAAATTTGCTTCTATGGATACTGGATCTAGAACTGCAGGGTTTTACGAAGTCATAGAGGCTGCTTTGGAATACAGACTCCAGGTGAGAAGGCTGGCAGGTGATTGGACAGTCTCTGCTCTGGTCGTGTGGGGATGGCTTGCCCTGTCCCCATTTTCTCAGGAGGGGCTGGTGTGGGGACACGTTTGCTCTAGGAGCCTGTCTTGTCAGCTCTTTTGTTCCTTAAGCCACAGTCTAGAAGCTGTTCATGATGCTGGTCTAGCCTGGGAAGAAATCACTCCCTTTCCATCAACACCCACCAGGCAAAAATGATCAGACATCAATTACTTGGCTGAGTGAGGACAAAATAATTGAACTGAAACGTGTAGCTGGCGCAATTTCTCTAGCTTTGGGTTGGCATTTATCTAGCCCTGCAGCAGTGAGCAATTTTCCTGTGACTAGTTGTTAATTAGAATGGGTTTGTTTTCTCTAATGGATTGGTAATTCATCCTATTACATTTTTAAAATAATTTTTTAAAGTTTGTTTCCTCAGGGCAGAAATGGCATACACTAAAGGGGATAGGTGCAAAGGTTAGGCATTGGATTTTTTCAAGTGCAGGAATATTCTAATAGCATTCTTCTAATGCTATTAATCTACAGAGCTTCTAGATATTTCACAGCGGCATTTCAAGGGATCTTACCGTCTGCCTCTGTCTCAGGTGTGTCGAATTACTTAGCAATGCCTTTAGGAGGCAGAATCAGACACTGTGCTGCTGTTTTTATATTTTCCATATGCCTTGTAATGACTAAAGTGAGCATCTTCCTCTTCCTCCAATGTAGGTGAGAGATGACCCAGCAGGTCCCCATCTTTGCTGAGGAGATCACTTATATTAAAATACCAAGACAACGTGAAGAGAGTCACCATATTGACTTTGGCCTCTTCTTCTACCTCACAAGGAGTTGAGGGGATAAGAAGCTACGGTGTTTGCCCCATTTGCCCCTCTGTTCCTCTCCCTACAGGAAATGGTATTTTAATGGGCTTAATATATCCCAGGAACTACCTCAAAAGCTTAACATGTGTTAATTCTTTTTCTCCTCACAACCATCACACAGGGTATTGTTACCCTCATTTTAAAGATGAGGTGGTTGAGACGCAGAAAATTGAAGTGCCGTGTCCAAATTCATAGCTAGTAGATGGCAGAGTCAAGATTCAAACCCAGGCTGTCTGACTCCGGTGCCCACATGTTTTACCATTTCACAAGTTGCCCGCTAGTGAGTAGGAACTAAATCCAGCTCTGTGATGAACCCAGGCATGTCAGTAGGTAGAAAGGCTCTGGAGAAAACCATATGTATAGTCTTGAGCCCCTCCAGAGCCCTGGCCTTTGCAGCCTGCTGTCTTGAGTACCCAACTGTTCATGCCCACTCCCTGCTCCCAGCCCCGGCCACCTTCTACCTGCTTGTCTGGGAAGCCCACGTCTCTTCGTAACTCTAACCTGCATCTTCCATCAACTCAAGGTCGAACGCCTCTTTTCTCCAGATTTCCAATCCCTGGGGAAATGAGCCCATCCACCATGTTCTCTAAGCCCATCCTCTGGGTTCTTTTCTTCAGATCAACATGGGCTCCTAATCCCCTCCTCTCTCCTGATGGACAGACAGCTGCTGACTTTTTTCCCTTCACTTTGAGTTTCTCCAAACTAACATCTTTAATTTTTTGCAGTCTTTTCCTTTGATTATCCAACATCAATAGAAAGAAGCCCCAATGCTGACCACTCCAATCCACTCAGGGGCTCCTGAAGGTCACATGTCGGGGGTGTGACCCAGTTGTCTCACAGCCTCTGGGTCTCCTTGGTCCCACTGCCTCTCCCATCGGCCATGTGGGTGCCCTGAGGTTGTCTATAAAGGAAAGAAAACGCTAGACACCGCCGAGGCCAGGCAGGGCACCTCAAAATGAGAAATTAGGGCATCTTCTCAAGTATATTACATCACTATTGTCATTAAAGAACAATTGGTTATTTGTTCAGGAATCGCAGGCAGGAACTTGAGTTTCTAGAGCATGACATAGGAAACCTCACTTAATTCAGACAAATAGGAGCAAATGTTAGACCAAATTAGATAATGTTTCAAGAAATATTTGTCTAACAGGCAACCTAAGCTTAATATCTAAAACTGAACTCATTATCCCTGCTAATACACCTGTTCGTCCCCTGTCGTAGTAGCTGCCAGCTTCCTTCGTTTTTCCTTTCTCCTTCACCTCTCACAAGCAGGTCTTATGGCCACTGCTACTAAAATATACTCTAAATCCTTCCATTGTCCTCCATCTCCATTTCTGTTCCCCAGTCCCTGCCACTGTCACCTTCACCTACTCTGTCCTGTTGGCTTCCTGACAAGGAGACCTATTCTACTTTGCCCCTCTACCCACATTCTCCACCCAGCAGCCAGAGCAATCTTTTAGAAACATACTGGATCCTGTGACTCCCTGTTCAATGACCTCTGACACCTTCCAACTTCATATGAAATAAAAACTGAACCCCTTACCACGGCTTGCAGTGCTCTGCTAACCTTTCTGACCTTATTATGCACCACTGTCTTTCCTGGTCCTCAATTCAGCTCACACCAGATTTTGTCTCTTCCTTATTCTCTCCTCTGAGCCCCTTGCACTTGCCGTTCCTTTGCCTGGAAAACTCTCACCCAGACGTCTACATGGTTGGCTCCTCCTTATCGTCCAGACATCAACTCAGATGACACCTAGAAAAATCACAATATTCCATAGATTAGAACAAGATGTTTTCCACCAGCGTTGGATGTGTTTCCTCAAGTGAGTTCTGAGTTAGACTGTGACTCCACTGATGACCACAGTTGAAGAGCATCTGCCCAGAGGGGACTTCTCTTCCCTCCAGCCCAGACAACCCACCGGTGCTCGCTCATTTTTTAATCATGTTGCTATGATTTTCTTTCTTTGTGGCTCCTGTGGCCACCTGGAATGATTTTGTCCATTTATTTTCTATCTTCCCCACAAAGATGGGAGAAAGAAAGGACATTGAGCTGATGATCCACAACTCTGTCTTCCGCACCCAGAACAGTGCCAGGCCACAGCCAAGCTGAACATATATTTGCTGTGTGAAGATTGTGAGCGGGATCAAAGTTCAGGAGGAGCCTGAGAATGGGGTGCATCAGATTTCCTTCCTGGCCCTCCATGAGCTAGCTGTGTCCACCTGGAAATGCTACTTTCATTTTTTCCTTCCTGTAAGCTCAGATGATAATGGAGATTCCTTCAAGGTCTAAGTTCTATAACTAGTGGAAGGAAAAGGCTTAATGAGTAAAATAACTTGCTGCTGGGCCTTTACTCATAAATAGATCAGAGCAATTATCACACCCAGAAATGCTTCATGAATTGAGAGAAAATTAGCTTCCATCTTAGAGTTGTACAGGTCACACATATTGTATTCTAATTCTATTGTATTCTAATTCTCTGTGTAAGGTATAGGTAGTACCACTTAATCAATCACAGCATATTTTAGATTAGAATGACTCATTTCTCACCAGTGATGGGTGGTGGTGTGTTTATTAAAGTGAATTCTGAGTTGCGCTTGTGACTCCACCAATGAGCACAGAGGCCTAGCACATCATCGGAGTCTCTCGGTCCATAGGTGGGAAGCCGAGGTCCAGAGGCTGCTGTGTGACTGTGCCCTGTCACACACCAGATGGTGGCAGATCTAGAATCCAGGATTCTAACTCCCAGGAGCTGCCCTTTCTTCTACACCACACTGCTTATGGATCTCCATCACTGAGGAAGCCACCTGGTCTCCTGTCTTCCCTGCTGGGGCCCAAACAATGCTCTTATTCTTTCTGCTAACAAATGCTTGAGTGTCTGCTCTCCTCCACATTGTCCTCTCTAACAGGGTTTCCCTTTGTGGCAGAAACATCAAAGAATACAACTGCGATAGCCCGTGCCTCTGTAACTCAAAATGGCTTTGGTCTTTCCTAATTCATAAACCCAATAAGGCCAGGAACTGTGCTCCACAACCTCAATGATAAACATACAAGAGATTTTTTAAAAAATAAACCTGTGAGTGATTTATTTATACATTGGGGGTTGGGGACAAGAAGTAGATCTTCTCAAAGAACAGATTCACTATAATCATGAAAAAGCTGCAGTTCAGGTAGGGAACTGGAGATTTCTGCATGAAAGAAAACAATGGAATATTGGTTTTCTTAAAAAAGTGCATCCCAAATTTGAGAGCTGGCCAAAGAGTTTTCCAGCTAATCGCCTCCACCCTAGTTTCTGGATTAATCTATATTTGATTTGATTATGTAAGAAAAAGAAAGGAGAGACTTTGGCCCAAATAACAAACTACAGGTCATTGTTATCTAAAGTGTACATAGAGTTATTTTTTTTAAATCCCTAAAATAAGCTCAAGTCACACACATACACGTAAAACGTGCCAGCGTGGCATGTGGCCCTTTTTCCGGGTTCTTTGCTTGAGGATGCACAGCTGACAGGCTGCCTTCATTCCACCTCCACACAGAGAAAAATCCAGATTTCCCAGAAACTGAAGAGCTGTTCTATCTTGACTGAACATCTTAAGCAGTGCAGCTGCCACACACACGCACACACACACACACACACACACAAGACTCTGGCTCCTGGGGTTGTAATTCAATCACAATTCTGGCTTTTAAGTTTGGCTTCTGATTTCCTGCATAAAACCATGCAAAGAGCCTGCTGACCACCGAGAAACACCTTCACCTTGGCTGGTCCTGAGTTTAACTTCATTTGGCCCCTGAGTCTACTGAGATTACAAGTTACACTTGGGCCTTCTGATGAGCCTGATATGGAAAAGCAACTTGGATCAGGGACTAAGGTTTCCAACCTATGCATGGTCTGAAATGTGACATGATAATGAGTCAGTCCAGGAGTACTAATCACCTATTTATCACTTTGATCATTTATGGAAACTCTAGCATGCTGATTTTGAATACTGGCTTAGCAAGAATAAATGTGTATGTGAATACTAATTAGATGCTCTGTTCACAGATCTCCCTATAGTGGATAATGGCTGGAGTAGACAGAATAATGCCCATCCCACCACCAAAGATGCCCATGTCTTAAGCCCTGGAACCTGTGACTATGTCACCTCACATGGCAAAAGAGCAAAGGGGACTTGGCAAATATGATTAAATTAAGGATCTTGAAATGAGAGGATAGGCCCCATGTAATTACAAGGCAAGCAGCTAAAAAAGAATGAAATCCTGTCATTTGCAGCAACATGGATGGAACTGGAGCTCAAAAGGTGAATCTCATGAGGACAGAGAGTAAATTGGTGGTGACCAGAGGCCGGGACAGGTAGAAAGGAAGACAGGATGAGGAGAGGTTGATTAGTGGGTACAAATACACATTTCGTTAGAAGAAATAACACCTAGTGTTTGATAGATTGGTAGGGTTACTATAGTTAACATTAACCTATTGTACGTTTGTACTTTTCAAAATAGCTAGAAGAGAATAATTTGAATGCTCCTGGCATACAGAAAAGATAAATATTTCAGGTGATGAATATCCTACTTACCCTTATTTGGCTCTATGAATGTACCAAATTATCATATGTACCTCGAAAATATGTACATCAATTATGCATTGATAAAAAAATTTTTAAAAAGGAGGGAGGCAGTCAGGGGTCAGAGTGACTCTAGAAACAGGGTTTGCAGTCAGAGATTTAAAGATGTTATGCTGCTGGCTGTGAAGACACAGGAAGAGGTCACAAGTCTAGGAAGACAGGAAGCCTCTAGAAGCCAGAAAAGGCAAGGAAATGAAATAGGACACCCCCCATAGGAATACAGCCCTGTCCACACCTTAATTTTAGCCTAATAAGACCCACATCAGATTTCTGACCTCCAGATTTGTAAGAGAATGAATTTGTGTTGCTTTAAGGCACTCAGTTTGTGGTGGTGGTTGCAGCAATAGGAAACAGCTGTAAATGATTATCAATCACTTTGTTTAACCCAAGCACCAATGACTTTGACCATGGATTTGATAACCAAGAGAGAAATGAAGCCAAGGGATGTTCCAGGAGATGGGTCTAGATGACCAAGAGAAAAAGATGAAGAACTCAGAAAACTGGGAGAACACAAGATATTTCATAATTCCCCTCCAATTTGCTTGTTGGGAAAAAAGTAGGTCATAGTGATTTATTTTAAAGAGAACTTCCAGGTTGTAACTTGGAATCAATATCCAATGTGGCCCAAACTAAAAAACAGGACCAGCACTGGTGAAAAAGCTATGTTGGACTTAGTTGCAAATGAGGGTTATCCTTGAGTTATTCTTGATTTCTCTCTTTTCTCCACACCCTGCATCTAGTCCTCCAGCTGTCCCTGTCACTTTCCCCCGAAAGCATGAATTGAATCTGCTGCTTGCCACCACCCTGAGTCTTAACTTCTAGCATCTCACGCCTGCACTGCTGCAAAACTTCCTAACTGGTTTCCCTATCAACCTGCAATCCATTCTCCCACAGCTGTCAGAGAGAGCTTCAAAAAGGAATTCAGATCACAAAGTGGCCTTGGGAACTCTCCTGGCACACTTGGAAAACAAGCCTTCAACAATCTAATTCCCTGCCTAACTGCTTGGTCCCCATCTTGGACTAGTCTCTCTTAAGCCACTTTGTTCTGGCTCATTCTCTCCGTGGGAGCCTTCGCCTGGCTGTTCCCTCTGCCCAGATGTTCTTTCCTCACATCTTTGCATGAAGCTCCTGCTTGCTACTCAGATCTTGGCTGAAATGCCACCTCCTGGGAGAAACCTGTCCTTGTCATTCCTTATCACTGCATTGGTCTTTGAATAGTGCTTAACACTCACTGATGTCTGCTGTCGCCTCCACCAAATGCTAAGCCCTGTAAGAGCAGGGACCTCACCTGCCTCGATCATAGCGACCACCCCAGTGGAGAAAGTTGCCCACATGGGAGCCCCCAGTGCACTTCCCTAAGGGATTTACCAAGGACACACTTAACTATCTTTGTTTTTTGCTTAATCTGGTATTTCAGAACCTGATCCCTAGAAAAAAATATGAGTCCACTATACAAAAGAAATAGGCATTTTATAGATGAAGAAATTAGGGACTAAAGATCATAATAGCTATAAGTAGCAAGTTGGGTTCTAAACCTAGGCCTGTCTGATTCTAACTCATAAGCTCTTTCTACCATGCCACTGCACCTTCATGGGAGTTGAGAGCTGAGAACAGAGCAGAGCTGGCGTGGGAAGCACTTCAGCGAGGAGATGTGGATGGTCTCTGCAGTGGAAATGAGCTGACAGCCACCGTGGTGTGAGCTCAGGCTCGGGCCACCGTTACACAGCAGTAAGAGCGGCCTTGCCGGAAACGGAAGTTCTCTGAATTTCCGGTTCCTCCTGGGGGTGGGGAATGAGGACTATAATAGCTATTTTATAGAATGGGAATAAGGGTTTCATGAGATATTATACTTCATAATATCTTATGTTTAATAAGATAAACATAATATCATATGTTTAGCAAGATGCCTGGCACACAGTAATCCCTTGATAAATAGTAGCATCATTGTCATCAATATCATCTGGACAAAATTTGCACATTTCCAGTTTTCCCCAAGGCCACAGGAAATCCTGATTCTGCCAGAGGTGGGTCAGAGGGTCTCCCAGAGTGACCAGTCACTTCTCCTTTCAGCCAGGGCTTCGAGTGGGCAGGAGCTAAGCGCGTATGCTGCTTTTGGTGGACGTGAAGGAAAGAATCCAGGAAACTTATTCGCATCTAGCTTGAGGAAAATGAGAACTAGTCTCCTTCTTTTAAAGAATCACCCTCCAAGCCCCATGCACACATAGCTGCTGACTCTGGCTTGACTTCCCCACTATCTCCTCTGTCTCAAACACCTGCAGCAGCCTGCTGCCTCTGCACAAGTTCACTAGAATCGGACTATTAGAAAACCCCACTTATATCAATTTGAAATATCTGTCTCCCTTTTTGCTTTTTCTTGGCCCTTGTGACAATTCAGAGCAAGTCTAATACTCCAGCACCAGCCCTTTTAACATTTGAAAGTAACTCTCAGCTTTCTTTCCTTCCGGCTAAACCCCGATTTCCTTTGGCAGCTCTCTCCCAGGAATGATCTCTGGCTCATTCAGTGGTCTGATTACACTTTCTAATTTGTCTTAATTCTTTTGTAAATGCTGTACTCAGAATGGTATGTGGCACTCCAGATCTGATCTGATAGGTCGTATGCACTGTCTCAAACAGTGTAGGGTTATAACCTCTCATTCTATATTTCTCTTAGGGCAGCTCAGGGCATTTGGGTGCCAATGTGCGACAGATGCCATTGGCAGTGTTTACTGTCAAATGAAATGCCTCGGTTTTCTTTTTTCGACACCCTCCCTTTCACACTTGGGTATCTCAGAGTCAGGGAACATGTCGGGAGGTTTTAACACCACAGAGTTTGTTCCATGTGCATCCGGTTCTGTGCACCACTAGCCAGTAGCATCAGGACTTTGTTCTAGGAATAGGGCTTGGTGACTGTTGGCCAAGTCACGGAGAGTCTTGAGTTTCTAAGGATGCCAGTTTAGGCGGAATTCTGGTGGCGGGGCCTGGTGTTCTAGCATCTGACCTGAGCGGTGCAAGCATCCTTGGGAATTATGAGGCTTTTCGGGTTTTTTTGTTCTATTTTGTTTGTTTGACACCCAACCAGATGCAGGAAGAGTTGTGAGCTTTAATGATGGGAGCGCCAGTCCAAAGATGAGTCAAAAGCCAAAGCATCAGTCTCCGTGTTTGTGAACCTAAGCATTATAATGTAGAATATTTAAGTCTTTTTCCTTCTCCAAATTCCACAGTAGTTTTTAAGAAAGAAACTATCTTACAATAGAATGGGAAAGGGAGAATTAGGATGCCCAAAGACAAGGACATCAGGATAAGCTACTAAAGATAATTAGGCTCAGTCGAGAGGCACAAGCTAGCAGTGTGACCAGTCACTAAACTTTTGTGGGCCATGGCCTCCAAATCTGCAAAACAAAGGAATTAGATGGTTTCCCAAGTTCTTTCCAACTTTTATGATTCTCTAGTATTTTGGGTTTTTCAGAAGAAAGTTCTTTATAGAAATACGAAGAATAATTGCTAACTGCCCCAGCTTAAGCACAATCAGAACTCTGTGTTAATTTGGTCATAGGCCAAGTTAGATTTACATATTTGTGCCTTTGACAAAATAAGTATTGGCTTTTTATATTTTTTTAATTGCCATGAAACTAGCATATTGACATGGTTCTCAGAGCAATCTTAGTGCACAGGGAACTGTTTATGATTCTAGCAATCTTGCAGTAGGTTATTCATTCTTTGGTATTTGGTTTGACATTTATTTTTCTTTTTTCAGGCAAATTGATGTAAATATCATTAGCCCAAAAATGTACCAAAGGGTAATTGCATTTGAGTGTGTTGGCTCCACTCAGCTATTACTTTGCAACTCATCTTTTATGGCAAAACTTCCCCTGTGAACAGGCCAAGAGGGCTGAGTTTGAATATTAGGCACATCTTTCCATGAAAGTGTGAAATCTACTTTAAATGTGACAAAAGTAAAGCACAGGATCAGAGAAAACACTTGCTAAATGGCAAATGGCTGATTTGGAACTATCTGTCCAAGAGAGTGTATGTTATAAGAGGTGTAAATGGCACTATTCGATTGTATTGAATAAAATGAGTGGAAGTTAATTGTAACAGAATGGTGTATTTCCTTTGAAAAATCTCCCTGGTTGTTTACACTTTGCATAACAGGGGTTAATTGTAATATTCAAGTAGCCCAAAGGTTTTTGAGAACCCACCAGAGAAACGAGAGAATCTTTTTGGATGCGGGACTTACTGTTTCCAAGTCTGATGTTTTTTATCCCATGGGATCAGAGCACAGGAAGAAAAAGAAAAAGAAAGAAAAGAGTAAGAAAGCCTCTGCCACCTTGGAATTTAAACATTTTTGGTAAACTGTTTTTTTAAAGTCCATTTTGTTTTTCTAATTGAGATGCCAAATCTGGGTGAGATTGGGTTTGTATGGAAAGAGTCTCCCAGGATCGATCAACTCAGTCTCCCTCCTCCCTCGTCTCCAGAATTCCTGCCCATTCTATAGGTCACTCTTCTCTTATCCAAGTCTTCCAATCTGAATTTGCAACACCAGCTATCTTAAGGAATGCTGGAAAATTCTCCCAGTAATCATTATTCATTTGCTCTTTTAAAGATTGAGGGAAGACGGAAGGGCTTCAAAAAGCAAATAGAAAGAAATTTCAGAAAACTAAACAAAGTTACCATACAACCACTATAAAAAGATTGAAAATTATTGAATTCTACATACTTCTTGTTAGATTAAAAATGAAATAAGCCAGAGAATTGCAAAAACCACCAAATCACAATATATGGTGAGGCCCCATGTGATGATTGTTCACCAAAACCCACTCCCCTGTTCTTCCATGGTGAGAGACTTGTAGCTGATGCACTGCTCAGGCAGGCACATCTCCATGGATCCCCCACCCTCTGGAGTGAAAGGCGCTTGCGTGACCACATTCTGGCCAACAGAAGAGAAGTGTGCTGTAACACCTGGCAAGCATGCTCCTCACACTCTTCCTGTTTCCTGCTGGCTGGAATCTGGAATATGGTACCCACACAGACAAGGAAGATGGTTTAGAGGATGAAGCATAAATAAAATGGAAGCATCCTGGATCCCTGAGTCACTGTATGGATAAAGCCTCCCGCTGACCTGGAGCACTTCACTCTCTGGAATTAGGTGAGAAAGTGATCAACTTCTCTCTGATAAGAGCCACTGCATTTTGCATCTCTTTGTTACAATAGTTTACTCTAATACTAACTGATCATTTAGATATAGATATTGATCTTTAGCAGTTAAATTACAAAGCATATAAATGATGAACTTTTTGCCAACAACCTTATCACTGTTCTTTTGATGGGGAATCCATGGCACTGTGACTGTCCCTGTATATGAGCACTGTGCAGATAGGAATCATGCCTTGTCTTTACTTACCCTTTGCATAGAAGCAGTAAGCATAAGCCAGGCCAAAAGTCAATGCCAGGTAAGGCTCCATGGTGATAGTGATGGTGACAATTATCTTGATTCTCTATGAAGCAAGTCTACATTTCTTTGTGTGCCCTGTTCATTTGCAAAACTGGCTGGATTCAGCAGGAAGGAAACCTGGCATTAAGCTCTGTTGCTCTCTGTGCTGGGTTGCCCCAGACAACCAACACACAGCTCAAGTGCACCCTTGGCTCTCCCTCTCTCCAGGAGGAAGGAGCCTCTTTTTATTATCATCTCACCAGTGGCAACTTTTTTCACCAAACCAGTCTCTATACTAATGTCCTGTTATCATGAAGCTCTCTTCTGCCTTTGATGGAGAGCTTTCCAGTGCCCCTGTTGGGCTCCCCTCCCTTTTCACTGTTAGAACTTGCTGGATTGCTGTTGTAAAATAGGTGAGCACCCAGCCATCTGCCCATCTTCATTGCCTGACCACAGTCCCATCTCTCTCCTAGCAAAGAACAGTCTCAAGGTACCTGGTTACCTGTTGGGACAGGTCAGTTCTTGCTAACAATTTTTGCAGAGAAACAAAAAAAAGGCATAGCGAGACCAGTGGCAAAGCTGATTCTTCAAGAATATTATGCTGCTTTAAGATGACCATGTACAAGTCCGCACCTTGGAACATGTAGACATGAGAACTGAGAAGACAATCCTGCAGCTAAATGACAAAAGTCACAGAGAGAAACAAATGCAACGAATCCTCAAATTACTGCAGCTGAGCCAGCCACGGCGCTTAATTGCCTGTGGTTGTGGTTATGGTTCATATTTTGTGTGTTTTGTGGCATTCTCATTTTCGAAGAAAGAGAAAAAATAACTAGAAAACAAACTTTTATCAGGATTTTAGGACAAAATGTAACTTCCAGGCTCTATCCTTCAACTTTTGACACTCTTTATTTCTGTCCTAAGAACTGACCAGTAGAATTAACTCAACAGGCTATGAGGTCTTGGCTAAGCAAACAAAGATCCAGTTTCATTCTTTGAGCTATGCTTTAGAAGGCAGAGATAGATAGATGATTGATAGATAGATAGAGATAGATGATAGAGATATAGATATATATTTATATCACAAATATATAAATAAGGCTGGCATTGACAGCCATTTTGTAGTGAATCCACAGTTGGTCAGGAAAGCTAACCATGACACACTTCACTCCCCCACCCCTAAGAATCTTAGTTAACCTGGTGTTTACTAGATACTATTGTTGAATCCCTGGGAGCAGGACTTTTCAAGTTAGTGTATCTATCTATCTATATGTATACCCACATACAAATAACGAGGCTGGCATTAATAGACGCTGTTGTTGATTTTTCAAACACATACACACACATATGCCAAGTTATCATGATTTAATACACATACATAAATAACGTCACACATATTATATATAATATGTATAAAATATATATAGTAAGGCTTGCATTAACAGACACTATTGTTGAACCACTGGGAGAAGGACTTTTCAAGGTATACCAACACAAGCCATATTAAAAGAAACACCACCCAGGCCTTAGAAGATTAGACTGTGGATCTTAAGCATTTTTGTGCCTTTGGTCATGTTGGCAGGTGGTACAAATCCTTAGATCATGGGCCACCAGCAGTCCAGTTCGCCACAGCTGAAGCAACCTTGGTCGGAACAGATGGAAGAACATTCCCACTTGGGGCAACTTATCAATGAGGCTGTTAGCAAGTAGTTTCATTATTAGCTTCTGCCAGAAATTACAGTCAGGATACCTCGTTAGGTACAAGATAAATTAGCGGAGAGAATCTTGCCAATCGGGAGGATTGGCTTCCAGCCAATCTGGAGTTGCCCCACAGGGGCTCCACCTCATTGGTTAGGCAAATTGCATTGCTAGCCAATCAGAAAATTCAAGAGGCCAGTCAAGCAACTTTGATCTGGCCGCAGGCTGCTGTGTCTTCTGGCAATGAAAGTCAAGCTGAAGGTTGAATGTACTATTATAACATCTCTTTCCTTCTCCACCAGCCAGACTACTCTCTTATTTACTTTCTTAAAAGATCCCAGATCATAACCCCAAAGCTGTTGTTGAAAAAAGATAGCATTAATATTTTTGTCCAGGCCAGGTGCAGTGGCTCAGCCTGTAATCCTAGCACTGTGGGAGGCTGAGGCGGGAGGATTGATTGAGCTAAGGAGTTCAAGACCAGCCTGAGCAAGAGCGAGACCCCGTCTCTACTAAAAAAATAGAAAGAAATTAGCTGGACAACTAAAAAATATATACATATAAAAAAAATTAGCCAGCATGGTGGCGCATGTCTTTAGTCCCAGCTACTTGGGAGGCTGAGGCAGGAGACTAGCTTGAGCCCAGGAGTTTGAGGTTGCTGTGAGCTAGGCTAATGCCACAGCACTCTAGCGTGAACAACAGAGTGAGACTCTGTCTCAAAAAAAAAAAAAAAAAAAAAAAAATTTGTCCTTTCAGGAACTTCTCACCATTCTCTTCCTTCTCTGGCCATGCCTCGCAGCCCCTGGTATATTTCACAGCCTAGAGGGAAGGCTTTGCATCTCACTCCACCATTCCCTTTTTTTTCCTTTTCTTTCTTTCTCTCTTTCTCTTCTGGAACTAGAGAGCTGAGTTTTGAAAGTCACTTTCAGCCAAGGCCTTTTTTTTTTTTTTTTTTAAATATTTTGTGTTATGTGACACTGCCAGGCTGGGATTGACTTACCAAATAAAAGGACGTTAGAAATCCACAGAGTCACATCAATCTTTAATGAAAAACCAACACACATTAAAAAGCCGCCACTAAGTAGCTAGGGATAGAAGGCAACTCCAGCTAATTGGCACCCATTGCGCTTTTTACTTGCTGCCAAACTCTGAAAAACTGGATCTTGATCCAGCTCTACCAAATTAGGCTAGTTCTCTAACAGGGTTTGTGTTGTTAAGTTGCTAATTAGGGTGATGTGGGCCGCAGGGCACCCCTGTCCAAACGGAGTTTCTTCTTGACATAGATGCTTCCCTGAAACTCCAGGAGTTTTAAATGTCCCCTAAAATTCTCGCTGCCATTTTGTAACTTGCATTGATCAGAGGTGATGAAATTGCCAAACAGTTTCTGTTCTCATTGCATGGTGCAATATCAGCTCCCTGACAACTAGGGGCTGAAAAAGGTGAAGAGCTATTTGGAGTAAGAAAAATATTTCATATTGGTGGAGCAATGGATCATGATTTATGAAATCCGAGTCTTCTAAAGGGTGAAATAGAATGATTCCCTTTGTCAACTTTCAATACTAGGATTTTTTTAATCAACTGATTTTTTAGAGCATTTTTTCTCACTCTAGCTGCACATGAGAATCACCTGGGGTGGGGTACTGGTGCCCAACACAGGCCAGTCATTCTGAAACTCTGGAAATGGGGCCCAGACAGCAGAAGCCCCCTGCCCCAATCTCCCTAGTTCATTGCAATATAAAGGGGGAGTTCAGAACCGCTGTTCCATAGGAATAAAGTTTGCTTTAAAAATATTTTACAAATGTAGACTGGAAAAAAAAATTACTGTATAGGACTTGGAAAAACCCAATTGTTACAATCCCTGTTTATCCTCAGGGCTTTGGGTATATTCACCCAGGAGTAGTTGTTACCTACAAAATGAATATTTTTTCGAAGATGTTGCGAAAATGAGCAGAGACACCGTATCAGTTTGCTGGAGGAGCCATAACAAAATGCCACAGACTAGGTGGCTTGAGCAACAGAAATTTATTTTCTCACAATTCTGGAGGATGGAAGTCCAAGGTCAAGGTGTTTGCGGGGCTGTTTCATCCTTTCCCCTTGGCTTGTAGGTCACCGTCTTTTCTTGTGTCTTCACGTGGTTTTCCTTGTGTGTGTGTCTGTGTCCTAATCTTCTCTCATAAGAACACCAGTCATATTTGGATTGGGACCCACACTTATGACCTCATTTTACATTAATTACCTTTTTTAAAGGCTCTATCACCAAATACAGTCATATCCTGGGGTACTGGGAGTTAGGATGTTAGTATATGAATTGGAGGGTAGAGGACACAATTTAGCCCATAGCAGGCATTTTGAGGTAATATTGGATTTTGTGTGTGTGCGTGTATGTGGTGGTGGTGGGAAGGTTTATTTAAAAAAAAAAAAACAACAAACAAAAAAAGACACTTAGCATAAACTCAAAAGTTGCCCAGGCATGTGTTATATAAAGATCTTGAATCACGGCCCATCGTGATGGGAAGATGGTGCCAGAGGAAGGAAGTCTCAGGACCCACTGAAGTTCCAGAGTTGGGGTATTCCAGGAGATGCCTTGTAAAAATATAAACGATCACCTACTCATTTCAGTTCTTCAATTGCCCCCATTGTTCAGAGTGCCCCAGACAGCCCAGTGTGCTCGAAGAGCGTGGTGTAATAGGCCTTCCTTCCCAAGAGGTCTCTCCTTTCTTGGCTGCTCAGATGCTCATAAAATTTATATTGGTTTCAAAGGTAAAGAAATCTGTAGGATTCATGAAGTCTTGGTGCTTTTGAATTCTAGATATCTGGTTTAGTTAAAATACTAAAAAATAATGGATTTTTCCCCCATAATAATCCACTCTCTAAATTTTTAATTCCTGGGAAATATCACCTCAGTTGGTTTGAACTTAAGCACTGAGTTTAGCTTTTATAAAATTGAATATATTCAGAGAAGAGAAAAGAGGGAAAATATAGAAGCTGAGAGGGAAATTGCGAAGTCCATATGTGTATGCGCATGTGGTATTTGTTCATGTGTGGGGTGTGTGTGTTTGTGTATATGCATAGGGGTGCACAGAGAAGGGGACACAGGGCCAGGAAAAGCAAAGTGCAAGCTGCGGCATTGTCATGGAGCATGCTATCTACCTGGGTTGTGGATTTAGACCTGTCCAGAGAGAGGGGATATTCGAGTCTGAGTTAGTTTGAATAAATCTCCCAGTCTCTTGACTTCACCTACAACAGGGCAAAGACAATCGCCATTTGTGCAGACTCTATGCCCCAAATCAGTCACTGTGCCATTCCTTCAGTGTAGTGTTTCTGAGACCCTAATGTGAACATAGCACTGTGCAGAGAGATGTGGCCAACACAAAAACATACAAGAACGACTCACTTCTCTCAATGAACTTGGAGTTTACTTGGGCAGACTATGCATATTGTCAGAGATAAAGAAAGCCGGACACTAGCTAAGGTGGTAAGGACAGATCTTAGTCCATAATACACTATCATAATGGGGAAAAGTGCTGAATGAGCTGACCACAACTTCAATTTGTACAGAGGGGACTTGGCATTTTAAAGGGAGAATAAGGAACAGGGGTTGGGTAAGGAATAAGGAACGGCAGGAGAGGGGATCTCAGAAGAGTTAGGGAAGGGAAAAATTACAAAAAGAGAGCAGAGTTGGTCCACGTGAAACCCAACTGGGTTGGGTTTGCTAATTGGTGCTGACTGAAGTCAGCCATCCACCCCATCCCCATAGAGACTGGGAGACAGGTGTCCTATCTTCAGGTGTTGGCTGGAAGCAACAGTAAGATTCTTTTGACAGCCTTGAGTTTTCTCAGGCGGTTGCACTAAGGGGCGCTATGGTCATCCTAGAGTTGAGCCTTTGAACTGTTAAAAACTGTGTTTTGTTTGTTCAAGTCTTCACGGTCCACGGCTGAGAGCTAATGGAGAAGAAGGTTGGAGGAGCCTGGTTAGGGTTTGGTCAAGCGGATAGTCTTTGTGAAAGATACAAGTTCAAAGATAAACACCACCATGAAACTTACAGAGAAATGCAAAGGCTATCATTGGGTAATGGTATATAAATGCTTCTGTAGTATCCTAAAGGAAAAAATTCAATCCTTTCCTAAAGGCTACAGTAAGAGATGTGAATTTGGAATCATCCCTGTGGACTGAACTCAGGACTAAGAAAATGGAGAAGAGAAACTTCAAGAAAGAAAAGACTGGGATATTTCTTACAATGAGTGAGGCATAGCCATTTTTGTTTGCTTTTCACTGATTTACATTTATCAGGTTTGGGATTCAAGAGAAAATCGCAGAACACATTGACAACAAAATGCAAGTGGAATTTCAGTCAATTTCTCAATTTCTAACAGGTCTTTCTTTAAGTCTCATTCCCACTCCAAACAAAAAGGCAAACAAACATATGACTTCATGAGCAGCCCACACTGTGATTACTGTCATTGGGAAATTAGATCTTGGCTAGGGACACAGTAATTTAAAAGGGTTCAATTTGGTCCTCAATAAAAACTGGTCATTACAGAGCATGTGAGACTCGACCGTGCTTCACGAACCTGCCCAGTGTGGCTAAAATTGGCCTCCCGAATTAGAAATTGCTAAGGAGAGAAAACACCGCAGGCTGAGGGACTTTCAAAACTCTTTTCTTGCTCTAAAAGGAAACTAGGCCAAAAACAGCAACCAGAGTAGACTCCAGTTTATAAAAGCTATCTAGATTCTACCGCAGGAATGCGAAGGAAACTTGGGTCTTTCTTAAGCAATCTCTTTTTATTCAATGTGCTTGCTTAAAAGAAAAAAAAAAAAAGAATCTGCGGTTGTCTTCGGGTTATTGTCCCTTTTCTACTATGCTTTTTAAAAAAATCAGTTGCTTTAAATTAAAAGTCAAGAATATGAGATACCATAAAAGATGGCTGTTTTGAAACAAGGAAGCCATTTATATTCCTCACTCTCTTGCCCCGGCTACCCTAAGCAGGGCGCAGTACTGACCTGCTCTTTGGACCTCAGAATAAGAGGACAGGACCTGATTTCCCTTTGTCACTCGGAGATCTGGGTGTCCCTTCATCCAGCTAGTAGGCCAGCAAGCCATTGTCAACCTGTCCTCACTCACAAAGACCCCATGTCCTTGCCACCCAGTCTTTTCCTCGCAAATGCTTAAGTCTATTATTGTAAGTAAGCTGAACAATTGCACAGTTTTGGGCTAGTCACTAACTAGATTTCCTTGGTTTTTGTTTTTTTTTTTAATTTTAATTTTTAGAGATAGGGTCTCACTCTGTCACCCAAGATAGGGTGCAGTGGTGCGATCATAGCTCAATGTAGCCTCAAACTCCTGGGCTCAAGCGATCCTCCCACCTCAGCCTCCTGAGTAGCTGGGACTATACATGCATGCCACCATGCCTGGCTAATTTTTAAAAAAAATTTTTTGTAGAGATGGGGTCTCACTATGTTGCCCAGGCTGGTCTCAAACTCCTGGCCTCAAGCAATCCTCCCACCTCAGCTGCCCAAAGTGCTGAGATTGCAGGCGTGAGCCAGTGTTCTTGGCCTAGATTTCCTTGTTGATAACTCCACTATAGGGTTTTTAAAAATTGACACCGACACCATCAATGCAGTAACTGAGAACACAAGAAACAGTTGGTCAGATCCAGAGCTGGATTTAGGGATGCATTCACCCTGTAGGCATCCAGGGCTCCAAAATATAAGATGCTCAGTATCACTGGCTATGTAAGGAGAGGGAGAAAACATCACTTACCAGAATTCTTGGTTGAATGTGATACTTCCTGATAAGATCATCACAGCGAGAGCTGAGCTCTCTGAGGACATGTCTGAGTTATATTGAGAGTCACTAACTGTTTTGCAAGGAGGTAGGTGCCGTTGTCTATAGGAGGACTAGTATTTGCTGGGTAGGGTGTGCAGGATTGGGTCAGAGCAGGACTGATCGCAGTATTAGCAAAGAAACCAGAGCTTCCACTAGGTATCCTTCCACAATTGGACAAATATTCAGTGCATATCGATTTGAAGGATAAGATTATTAACTAATAACTCTTAATTATTAACTGCCGAGGGTACCCCTAGTGGCCTCATGGGGTCCTATCTGGAGAAGTGCGCTGAATTTTAAATATAACATTTTAAGATGGATTTTGACAAACTAGAGTTTCTGATGAGTGATGGGGATAGTTACAATGAATAAAGCACTACTGGTCAATCATCTCATGTGCGAATTTGAAGAACTAAAAGATGTTCAACCTAAGAGAGAAGATGTAAGAATATTACATCTTCTCATGGAAAAGACAGAGGATTCTCATGTAAAAGAGAAGGTTTACCCTATTCTCTGGACTTTCTGGACACCAACTGGGTATCCAACAATTCAGTGCCAGTCTGACACTAACCACCTGGAGTCAGCCTCAGTCCCACAGACAGCCCTCATTTGAGACATCAATTCTAAGTACCGGGTTCCCAGGTCACCTGCATTTCAGTCTGACTTGGCTGAAAATTTGGGGGTATTCACCCTCTCCCTCCACCCCACTGGTTTCTATAATTTTCTAGGACAACTCAGAACTCAGAAAAATACTATACTTGATACTATAATTTATTATAAAGGATACAAATGAACATCCAAATAGGTGCATGGGTGAAGTTGAAAGGCGCCCCGAGCACAAGAGCCTCTGCCACCGGGGAATCGAGATGTGCCACTCTCCTGGCACATGGAAGTGTTCAACAACTTGGAAGCTCCCTGAACCCTGTTATTTAGGGGGTTTTATGGAGGATTCATTACGTAGGCTTGATTGATTACATTATTGGCCATTGTTGAGTCAACTCACTCTCCACTGCCCGTTGGGGGCAGGGGCTGAAATTTCCAGCTCTCAAATGATGTCACAATGTTTGACCAGGCCCCATTCTGATACTATCTAGGGGCCCCACTCTGAGTTGCTTCACTAGCTTAAACTCAGGTGTGACAGAAAAGGCTGTCAATACAAACAACAGAGGACACTCCTATCACTGAGAAAATTTAAGGAGCTCGGTGCCAGGAACTAGGGACACAGACCAAATGTATTTCTTATCATGCCGCATCTCTATTACCCCCAGCATATATTAGTAGTGGAAGTTATGAGAAGGTAAGTTTTAATTAAACATCAGAAAGGACTTTCTCAAAATTAAAGGAGTCCATCAACTAAAGGTTGGTTTTGTCCTTTGGGTGGTCAGATAATGAGATCACTCCTCTCCAGGTATGTGTGGAAAGAGGCTAAATTCGTCAAGGTTGTAGAGATTCTCACTTTTTTTTAATAGTTGAACTCAAATACCTTTAAGATCTCCTTACCAACCCCAATATTCTAAACTTTAAAAAAACAAAGGGTTAAATGCTAAAGTAGATATACATCGCATGGAGAGATTTCAGGTTTTTCAGGTACCTTGACAAATATCAAATGACTCTTGTAGTTGTCCCTAACCCCAAGCAGGTTGAGGGGGGAAACTACATAGAGTCAGCATTTTGGTTCAGCACCACTGCTATTGCTTCACCAGTTTGATCCCCACCCCCCAACTTTGCAAGCTCATGCACAGATTCCTCTCGAAGAAACAAAGAATTAGATCTGGGGAAGAAACAAAGAATTAGATCTGGGGAAGTGTGACGGTTGGTCCAGGAAAATCTTGCTAATAGAACCGAGGCGTGTAGAGAATCTTCCTCAAAGTGCAGACGTACTATTCAACGCTTCCTTTTGTCTTTAGAAAAACCCCTTAAACTAACTTGGTCAGAAGATGTAATCATTGCTGTTTGTTTAGTCAAGGACTCCTCTCCAAGAATGCATATAATTATGACTGGGCAAATCAAAACTCAAGTTACCTTCTACTTTTGTAGCTAAATACTGCTGATTATTGGGCCCACAAACTACTCCAGGGCACCAGCAATCTTGAATCAGCTCCATTTAAGACCACAGAAGGAGTCAAATTGTTTTTACAGAAGTGGGCTGACAACACTATCGCTACTGTGTTTCTCTAGTGCAGAAAGTTCTTGTTAATACTGCACGCTTAGAAGAATGACTTACTGATGAAACAGAAGACCTCTATATTTCCAAGCCCACTGGTCACTCTCTGACTCCATCTTTTTCAGCCTCTCAACAACATTCGATCTAGCTGACCATGTTCTGTTCTCCAGGCTTCATGAACACCACTCCCTTTGTGGCAGTTGTGTCATTGGTCCTAATGATTCACTGTTTGTCCCTGTGAGAAAATTACACCTCCATACCCTGTAGTCACAACAAGCTTGATCATGGCAAGTGAGTGCAAGGGACAGATGCCATATCCCAGGAGAACCTTGAAGGTCCCTTGCCTGATTCAACCATTGCCCTTTTGCTCCTACTACAGCCTGTCCTGATGGGCACTTCTCATTCCATCTGAGTCTGGAAGGAAGATGTGGAACACGGTCACAGCAGAACTGCGGCCAACACATAACTTGAGTGAGACGTGCACCTTTTTTCTTCTATGGCACCGAGATAGGGGGACCCTCAGTCCACAACAGGATAGAGCAAAATATAAATAATGGACCACCTCGGCCCACTCATTTCCCTCTAATTTCAGTGTTCTTTACTGGCCACGCCCCCACTGTCTGAGCGTTAGAGGTGGTCATACCTTCCTTTCTTCTCTGTGTAATTTCTCTCCCTATGTGATTTCATCCACAGGGAGAAATTACCTGTGGGCCTTAAAGACCATCTGTGTGCTGATGGTACCCAAATCCACGTTGCTATCTCTGCCTTCTCCACTGAGCTCCAGATCAGAGTTTGGCAAACTACAGCCCAAATGTGATCTGTGGCCTGTTTTAGATGGCCTGAAAGCTAAGGATAGTTTTTATACTTTTAAAGGATAGAAAAAAAAAATCAGAGAAGTGTGTGTAACAGGGACTCTTTGAGCCCTGACAGAAAAAGTTGGACTAGCCCTAGCCTAGACTTACACATATCTCAAACACAGTGTGTCCCAAACAAAACTTTTCATGTCCCTCTGCCCAAATATTTCCTACCTCACTCTTTTTTCCCCACTTTGGCAAATGGCATTTCTAGCTGCAGCTGCTAAAATATAAAAATCTAGAAGTCAGCTATCCGTTTTCTCTTTTCCTTCGCGCCCCACACCCAACCTATCAGCTCATTCTTTGGTCCTCCTTCAAAATATATTCGGAAACAGATCACGTCTCACCATTTCCGCTATTAAATCCTAGTCCAAGCCACCTCATCTCCTGTCTGTAACCATAGTAATTTCTTAATTGGGCTCTTGCGCCCTCTGGCCTTCATTCACTCTCGTTTATAGCAGGGGACTCATCTTCTCAAAGTGTAAACCAGGTCACGTGATTTGTGTGATCACGTGGCTTTTGCTTCTCCCACGCATGGCGTCAGGGCTTCCGCATGACCCCACCACTGCGTGCTCTCTTTCTCGCTGCCCAAATCTCTTGGCAAGCACGTCTTATCCTCCATGCCAGAGCCTCTCTGCTCTGCTTTCTGTCCCTCAGACACACCAAGACTGTGCCCATCTCAGGTGCTTTGCTCTGAACTTCTGTCTGGATCACGTTGTCCCCCGGTATATTCACACAGCTGATCCTTCGCGTGATTCAGGGCTTGCTGCAATCTGTTTGGAGCAAAGTGAGGGGTGAGGTGGGTGTGGCAAAGCAATCGGGCAGCCAGGATAGCAGCCCTTTGTTAGAAAGGAATCCAGGGGATAATTTGAACAGTCAATAAGGTGCAGTTTTCTGGGAAGACACCTAATCACTGCCCCCAGGCACTCCTACCCAAAACCAAGCAGCCCTCCACCCAGGACAGAGGAGGCAACTCTCCCTGGGGTTAATTTCCAGGGCGCAGAAATTCCTGACATTATCTTCCCAATCTACCGCTGATACCAGAAAGGAAGTTTTAGGATTTCTTTCTTTGATCTTAGGATGGGAGTTTCCATTAAGTTGCAAATCCTCTCCTCTCAGGTTAAGAAACACTTCAAGGCATTTAGTAGGACAAAGGCAATTCACATTTATTCAATACATAGTATGCGACAAGTCCTGTATTAGAAACTTTACTTGTATCATCTTAGTTCATCCTCACAACCCTATCATTACTTGTATTTTGCAGATGAGAAAACAAACTCAGAGAGATTAGGTAAATTTTCCGAGATCAAACAGATAGTAATTGGCTGCCAGGGTTAGAACTGATTCTGCAAGTGTCCTAAGCCATTGTGCCCCCTGTTCTACTGTTGGCTCCCTCTTTTGTCATAGATACTTAGAGTAAAGATTGCACAGGGGAGGAGAGAGCAGGAGGTTCCTAGATGCCGTCACAGGTGGACTGTGGACCCAGGATAAGAAAGAAAGCTGAGCACCTTGATTTAGAATTCTAGAAGATTCTAACTGGACAGAACCTAGGATATCACATGGCCCGATCGGTCAACTTCTCATGAAATAAAACTTTTTAAATTCTGGTTCTGCTTGCTCCCTGCATTAAGTCAAATGGCTTAATTAATCTGTGTTCTTAAAAAACTTATATTGATATTTTATAATATTAATATTTTAGTATTAATTAATAATTAGTAATCTCACTAAGGGCACCAGCATGTGACTTCACCTTGATCTAGGTAGGTTTGAGATGGTGTCAGGTTTCTCTTTCTTCCTGTGTGTCTTAAATGGAAGGTGGAGTTTTTGTGTCTTTCTTTCAATGTTCTGGGTGAGTTTCAGAGGAGAGGGAAGGAAAAAAAGCCTTTACTCCTCCCTCCAATAATGGACCATGGCCTCAGTATAGTATATTCTCAGGCAAGTTGTTAGGAGAGAAACAAGCACTTGTCATATTTTTGGCCCAACATCTGAACCTCCTTTTCCAGTTCTACCTTTGTGTGAGCTTTCATGGACATCATCTAGGATATGGGGTTGTAACCAAAACATGGCTATGAATCACTCTTGCCTAGGTCCTTCTAGCCTAGGGTAGCAACTCTTAGGAGCAGCGACAATTTGAAACCCATCCTGGGGGCACCACTGGCAGCATTCAGGATCCAGTGGCACCCATGCAGCAATAGTGGTGGCAGCACCACCCTCACCAGCCTGTACCTGCCATGCAGGGTCCCATGCTGTGCCAGCCACCAGCTTCCCTTTATACTTGCCTGATTCTTTGTTTTCCCTGTTAATTCCGTGAGCTACTCCACATCCTGCAAATAAGTTCTTTCTCTGCTTATAACAACCAGAGTCTGCTGTTTACGAATGCTGAAGGGGCATGATCAATTACAGACACAGGGGGAAGATAGAGCCGGCTTAGGAACCATAAATCTTACTTGGAGATTTCTCAGCTCCAGAGGGCAGCCTTTGTCATCTATCTCCCTGTGCCTTGCCAAAACCTGGCATCTTTTATTTTAAATCACTTATCTTTTCATCTGCTGAGCTGTTCTTTAGAAGACCCGTAATGAAAGGGGCATAGGTTTCAATCAAGAAATGGAGAAGATATAAATGGTGTTAAAGATGGTAACAAGTGGTGGGAGTGCACAGGGGAGCCCAAACTGCCTTGCTCTCTGTAGACTGTGCTTCTTCTCAATTGAGAGAGTTGTTTTGCATTGGCTGATGTTACGTTTCCCCCATATTTTGCCACAGCAGCATAGTGGGATATGGTTAAGTATAGTCTCATGAACCATGGCCACAGGAGCAGTTTGGAATGGGCCACAACCAGCCCAGACTGGCCACTGAGGGATGGAGGGAAAATAACTGTAGGTGTCAGGGGACAGACGAGCATGATAGAACCTGATCGACCAGGCCAAGGTCCCCACCCAGGCAATCAGAGTGTCTAGTGTTGGGGCTGTCTGTGATTGACATGAAGGTAGGGTGCCCCTTCCCCAGTCGAGCAGTGATTCTCCAGCTCTAAGCACACAGCCAGCTGACATTAGATAAACACCACAGCAGGCAGCACAGATCCAACCCTTGAATCAAGGAGAGTGTGGGATTCAGGACTCCTGTGAGTGGATAAGAATAATACAGGGCCCTGCTTCCAAAGAGACTGCACAACCGCAGGTTTTGCAAGATAATGATTTTCAGACAATGACAAATGCTGGTCATCATACACAGGCACGAAGGAAGGCAGGTCTCCAGCAAAAATGGATTTGATATAAGTAATAGAACTTTCCATCTCCACTGGCTGGGGTCCAGACCTTTCCCAGGACAAGGTTAGTACAAGACAAGGCCCATGAATGTAGGTCACTTGCTCAGACAGAAAAAGGTCGCTGCAAAGACTAAGTGGCCACTAATAATCTGTCTCGCCTCACTCAGTCTTTCTTACCAAATTTGATAGCATCAGAAATCTAGAAGACTCCTACAATAGTAAAGATGGATAGAAAAAAAGTCAATCTCTTGAGAAGCTAATTGCTTAAATTGATTTGTAAAAATTATAAGTACAATTTATAACAATTCTAACACAAGAGATGCCAGTTATCTTTTTATTAAACTGACTATTATTTTGTGCAAGTCTCAATGTTGGTGAGGATGCAGAGATATGGGCATTCTTAGATACTGCTATAAACGGGCATTTGGAACACTCCTACTGGAGCCTGGCCTTCTCAGGCAAGTGACAACCATCCCAGACCCCAATGTCCTTATATAGATAATAAGAGGAAAAGGTCTCTAAGGGCTATTTACATTGAATTGGCTATGGTTTAATACACTAGTTCTTAAGCTCCAAGTCAGCAGAACACTCTCGGGTGTTATGTGACCAAAATCTAACAATAGCTTTCTTTCATGGAAACAGCCAAATTAATGGGAGCAAATGTTCAAAATTATATGCTTTTCTCCAACATTGCATTCCTTTAGCATTTGCGAGAGTGAAAGGAAGGCAAAATAAACTAACAAGATGCAAGCAAACATGAACCTTAAAAAGCTGAAAACAATCCATAGTTCTTAGTACAATAGTTTGCTGAGTTTTGTTTTTGTTGATGCTGTTCCTTGTGGGCATACATGTTAATGATTTTATGCTACGAAGATAACATGGCCACACTTTCCATTGATAAACTATTCCTATTTCACATAAAGGAATTAAACATAAAAATTCCATGCTTTTCCGCAAGGAATGCTGTGATTTCCATATGTCTCTTTGCCTTAACCACTCATTCATTCATTCCTTCAGTGGATATTTTTGTAGTGCTTCCTACATGATAAGCACTATTCCAGGGGCTGGGAATATAATTATGAACAAAACCAAGTCCTGCTCTTGGGAGCTTATATTCTGGTGGGAGAAAACAGACCATAAACAATAAAAGGTAAATATGTAACATGACAGGTAGTGATAAATAAATAAAGCTGAAGTTCAGCAGGATGAGAGGGATAAAAACATTGGGGGTGGGGAGTGGAAATGAGGTCACTGAACTTACAGGATGGTCAGGGAGGGCCTCACCAGTAAGGGGACATTTGAGCAGAGACCAGAGGAAAGGAGAGTGTGAGCCTTGTACACAGCTGGAAGAAGAGCATTCCAATTAGCAGAAAGAGCAAGTGCAAAGACCCTGAGGTAGAAGCATGGTTAGCATATTCAAAGAACAGCAAGGAGGTCTATTTGGGTGGGACAAAGAAAGCGAGGGTGATACTGGAGGATGCTGAGGGCCAATGGGGAGCTGGGGTGCGGACATATGATGGAAGGCTTCACAGGTAGGGTGGCCGTACATCCCATTTGCCTGGCATAGTCCTGTTTAGTGCTGTTGTTCTGGGACAATGTGTAATAACTCCCTTTTTCACTCTCAAAACTGTCCATATTTGAAGGATAAATGATGCTGTCACTCTACTTATGGACCATTGTATGGATTTTGGCTTTTTCTCTGAGCGAAAGGAGGAGTTTTGGAGGATTTAAGGCAAAGAAGCAGTATGATATGACTTTCATTTAAAAGGAGGGGGAACTCCAGTAGATATAGGGTTAGAAAAAAGAAAATTTAAAAAAAAGTGGGGGGTGATGATGTGGAAGCAGAGAGATCAATTGGTTCTAATCCAAATCAACTGATCTAATCTAGGCAAGAAATTACGCTGGCTTGGACTGAAGAGAAGTGTGGAGAGAAGTGTGGGAGTCCGAATATATAATATTTGGAAGGTAGAGCCTGCAGGATGTAGTACCAGATTGCCCTGGAGGATGAGAGAAGGAGGAGACTCAAGGATGACCCCAAAGGAATGTGTTTAGAAGCCCTGACTTCTTCTCTGTTTGGTTTCCATAGAAACTTCACACGTCATGGACCCAGCTTGCTTGAAGTTCAGGTCTTGGCACGTTCACTGTTGATGTGAACAAAACATTCATCATCAAAAACGGATAATTTAGTAGATACATTATTAGTGCCATTCTGGGGTCTCACGTGATAAACGAGTTGTTTAGTGACATTCCAAGCTGTCGTGGATTCACACAGGTGTGCAGCTTAAGGGACAGGTGCTTCATCAGCTCTCTGACTCCATGAGGGAGAGGCTCTTTAGCTGCTGCTCACAGAACTTAGCTAACCCTCTGCTGCACACATAACTCTAATAGCCATTTTCGTGCAAAAGAAAATACACAAAATAGACAATTTTTGCTGCGTGCTGGAGTCCCCGTGATGAACGTCCTGCCATTACGGCCAAGGAAGGATCATTGAAGATGGATAACGTTGTCAAGCAGCCAGGTGTGACATATGCCTTGTCCAAATCCCACAACTACAAAAGCTGCTGAATAGTATTGAATAACACAGAAACTTGTTTCATATGGAATTTGATGCTATGTTAATGGTATTTTCTAATCATCTCTTGAAGAACCCTGTAATACTATTATTTGCTGTTATTTGCTTTTCTATTTAATTCATGAGAAATACAGTAAACATTGTCCTACAAGAGTAGCCTAAGTCATTGACCTCTGCTAGTTGTCTACCCATTTATTTAGGTCTTTCTTCCTTTTATTTCCTTCAGAGAAGTTTTATAGATTTCTTCAAAAAGATTGTTCACATTTCCTTTTAAGTATATTTTGAGTATTTTATGGTTTTATTGCAATTGTGAATGGATCTTTTTCCCCATACATTTTTTTAACAGATAATTGCTGTTGTATATGTTTCTCTACATTTTCCTGACCACATTTATTGGTTTCAGTATTTTTTCTGCTGATTTTCTTGGATTTTCCATGAATGAAGTTTTATGCCTTACTGTGCCAATTTTATTTTAAATTTTCCTTAAAATAATTCACTTTATCTAGTTTGTCAACAATTTAGGCATAATTGTGCTCGCCCATAAAATTTGCTGTCCCATAATTTTAAACTCCTCTCAATCTGTGGTTATATTTGCCTTTCTCACTCTTAATACTATATGTATGTTATTTTCTCAAGTGGTTTCTTGGCTAGGTCTACCATTGGTTTGTCTCTCTTATTATTTTCTAAAATCAGTTGTGTGTTTTATTAAATTTAAAAATTCTTTGTTTCCCAATTCTTTATTAATTTCTTTCTCCAACTTTATTTTGGTCTTTTATTATCGTTTTTTAAAATAACTTTTTAAATTAAATTTTAACTAATTTTCTATCTTTCTTGTCTGATCACAAAATGATTTAAGGCTATGGATTTTTCTGCGGGTATGGTTTTGGTTGTATCCTATAGATTCTTCTGTGTACTACCTCCACTTTTGTTATCTCTAAGAAGTCTGGATTTTAGATTTGTTTTTGTCATTTATTCAAGAGGTATGATAAAATGTAGTTTCTGCCACAATTTTTAAGAAGTTAGACCATTTTGTTACCTTTTAATTGTTAATTTTCAGTTTTGATATTGCAATCAAATAATGTCCAATTATAGTACTAATTTTTGCATTTTATTGAGATTTGAGATTTTCTTTGTAGGTTAGTACGTGATCAACTTTTGCAAATGTTCATTGGTGATCTAAAAAAACTCTGTAAATAACAAAATTTTATTTGTCCACAATTAAGTTTATATATTTATATATTCAACATATTTGAATGTATTGTTTGTTTATTCAAACATTTTATCTATTATATCAAAATATTCAAATATTTAATATTCAAGTATTTTTATATATTCAAAACCTTTATGGTTTTATTTATTTTTAAACTATTATACTTCATCTGTTGAATACTGAAAGGACAGTGTTAAAATTGATTAGTAATATTAATATCTTTTAAATTCTCATAAGCTTTCTAACAGTTTTATTGCCTTATATACATTTTTGCTATGTTAGTCAGTACATAAAGTTTTACGACTATTATAAATTTTGTGTGATTGTACCTTTTATTATTTTTAAAATCATCTTGACCCATTTAGATCCTGTTTTTAATTTTATTAATACTTTGTGTGAGAATCTTGCTGTATTTATTTATACATCCTGCTGTATTTTTTATTATGCGTTCTTGGTATATCTTTTCCCATCCTTTTATTTTAAATTTTACTGTGACTTTTTACCTGTTTAAAATGCAATCTTATAACAGATACACAGCTAAATTGATTTTTGAAACAGTATAAGAGTCTGTGTTTTGGCAGCAATTTTAACCCATTCTTCTTGACTGTTTTTACTCACTTGTGCTTACTGTTAGAAATATAGTACAAATATCTTAGGTATATGAGGTAGTGCGCTCATATATTCTGTTAACAATTTTTCTCACTCTTATAGTTTATCTAGAGCTAGTCCTGCAGAAAATAATCAACTCTGCACTGAGTAAACATAGGACATTGGTCTTGGGGCAACCAAACTGGATGTTAACTGCCTCGACTTAGATCTATTACTGGAATCCTGTACTTAAATGAAATGAAGGCACAGAGTAATGGTTTGCAAGCAGTTTTCTGCATAGCAAAAGCTACATCAACAATACTTCAGTGCATCTCAGCTCCTCTGCAGCTGTGATTGATGGTGGCAGCAATGTCGTTCAACAGCCTGTCTTAAAGGGCCCAAAGCAACGATTTTAGGGTATTAAGGTATGAAGAAATACGAAAAAAGCTGCATTTGTTCAAATCTGTCTTTTCTTTAACATGAAGATAGCATCCTTGCCCAGGGCAATCAACAGATCTCCCGAAAACCTTTGCAGTTTTCATTGTCCTAATTTCTTCAAAAATTGGACAGAGTGTATAATGTTGGGAGCTCTGGTGGTTCTCTATTCTATATCATAAAAGTTAAACTAGACAAAAAGACAAGATGACCGTATTTAAAGAAAATAGATGCACTAGGTAACAGTCTCTTTGGGTGTTTTGCATATTCTAGTAAAATCAGAGAAAGAAAAGATGTATTTTGATTCCACTCCCAACTCTTCCCCTATAAAAGTTGCTTGAAAAGAGCCTCTAGGAACCCTAAGTAAGAAATAAGACAGCCCTGAAATGTCTTCGTAAGAGTGAATGAGTACAAATTTGCATTACTGTAGAGAGTTACTAAGGGTGATAATATAAGAAGGAAAGATGAGGATGTATTTTTTAAAATGACATTTTAAAGTTTGTGTGTAATTTCTCACTTATGTAACTAAGTCCAGGAACTTAAGGAGGTACTGCATTAAACTATTTTATGTATATTCTAGGATGGAGCAGATAAGTTAGTATCTGAGCCTTAGGGTTCTCACCGTCAAAGAAAACAATTACAAATAAGAAAAAGGGAAGGTCAGAATGAGCCTTAGGGATTTAGATTGGAATTGGAGAGAGTATGTATTTATGGTTTTTAATATTTACACATGGAAAAATAGAAACAGATGTGTGTATAACACATATATTTCTTAGCTCTGCCTACTAGTAGGAATTAGAAGTAATGGTGACCTGACAGCAATGAGAACAACCAGCTTCCAGATCTTGGATTCTAAATACCATTCTCCAAGAAAAGGAACAGAGCTCCTTGAAGAAATAGCTGATTCCAGAGCTAGGACAAAGAAAGAGCAAGATGAGCCTGGAACATCTTGATATGTCATAAAGTAAGAAAGTGTCCAAGGAATGATAGTGCCATGTCAGAGGACACAGAAACTCCTTTGATTGAAGGGACTCCCAATGGCCAAATCTAGAAGAATTTGAGCAAGAAACTAAATAATGATAGTAATGTGTTATACCTCAAGAATATAATAAGAATCCACAAACCCATACAAATATACATAAATAATTTTAAAATAAATAGGGAAGATAGGGAAGTTCCTCTTTACTGTGTAATTCCAATGAATAAACACATCGTGGATGATGGAGTTAGGAAATCACCATGTGGAAAGCACCACAGTCATAATTGCTTTAGGTAAGAATCATCAAAAAATGCTAAAAGAAGCAGGTGAATGTCTGAGGAGGAGCAGGATATTTAGTCTCCAGGTATATCCTCATAGGATACTGTTTGCGAAGGGAAAAACAAAATTACAGTGAAGGACCCTGATGGACACCACCTTATCCAAGTAATCAAAGAGAATCTCACCAGTAACACCACATATCAATATCCTGCTAGATCCATCACAAATGCACAGCCTGTGTCTGATCATGAGGAACTATCAACAAGTCTAAAGTAAAAGGTATTCTATATAGTAACAGGCTTGTACTCTTCAAAAGTGTCGAGGTCATGAAAGACAAAGAAAGACTTAGGAATCACTGCAGATTAAAGACACAGCACAATGAAATGCAACGAAGATCCTGGATTGAATCCTGGACCAGAAAAAGAACATTAGTGGGACAACTGACAAAATTTGAATGTCTGCAGACTAGGTAATAGCCTTATATCAATGTTAATTTCCTGATTTGGATCTTTGTACTCATTTAGGCACATAATTGTGATTATGTTCAATGCCAAAATTTGGGGAGCCTGGGCCCAGGCCCAGGTCATGCCTGTAATCCTAGCACTCTGAGAGGGTGAGGCAGGAGGATCACTTGAGGAGTTCAAGACCAGCCTGAGCAATAGTGAGACCCTATCTCTACTAAAAGTAGAAAGAAAGAAAAAAAATAGCTGGGCACCTAAAAAAAAATAGAAAAATAGCTATACAAGGGGTCATCAATATTTATGAAAGGAGAAATACACGCCTGAGCAGCTGAGCTTCCTATCCCTTCATAGTTCATATATACAAAGAATGGTGGCATCAGCATGACCCAAGGGTGAAGTTTTCCACCTTCTGATGTCAAAAGGTGAAGCAGAAGACATGAAAATCCTCACTGTACATCCTCTGTAGCCTGGCCCAGCCCACGTCATGGTTGGTGGCCTCTTGTCAGGAAGGATCACTGGTCAGTTTAGTGCAGAAACCACAAAAAGGGAAGAGCAACATTAGGTGTTGGTTGAAATCAGCCATGGTTCTGTTTAACTCTTAGGGAGTAAAGCCTAATGGTGGTTAATGGGGGAGGGGGTATAACGAGGCGTGTCTGACTTCCCATCCTGTCATGGCCAGGAACTCAGTATTAAGGTTACTCTGGGGTCCCCTTGGCCGAGAGGGAGTCCATTCAGTCCATTGGAGGACTTAGGATTTTACTGTTATTCCTCAAGCTCTTAGATGTTTTGAGAGGAAACCAAAGATCTGGCCTTCAGTAAAGAATAAAACTTATTCAGTCTCCTGGGGAGCTGCTCACCTTCATGTAGCCTTCAAAGTCAGGGAGGAGTGTGTGCTGAGGAAGGGCACCCAAGAGTCAAGAGCAAACGGGCTCCCTCCACAGGTACCTTGCTACACTGTGGGTGTTGTCCTGCAAGACTGCATTTCTGCTGGGATTTAGAGGTTTCAGAAGTTTGTTCTTCCTAGTCCCCTTCCTCACAGGCAGAAGACCTGGTCATACCATTCCATATAAATGAAAATAGCTTTCATTAGGCCCAAGATTTGATTTTCTCTTCACGTAGGTTGTTTTGGCTGTGGGTTCAATTTGTACCGCATCTGATTGATTTATTCTGATATTCTTGCCTCCACGAAAAACTTCAGTGCACACTAATTCCTCTCTGAATCATTGAGAGACTACGGGTGTGATAAAATACGACACTTTAATAACAGGTCACATTAGGAATGTTCATGTTTTTTAAATGTGAAATAAGCAGCAACGGATGACATTGTACATTTCCTACATTTTTAATAGAATATACACCAGAGCTGCAAAGTGGAGCTGGTGGAAGAAATCCCTGCTGTATTCGTTTTCTGCTACAGACAGAGAAAATCATTAGATTTTTGCTGGGGCAGGACATCCTATCTTTCTGTTTAGACCTTTAGACACTGTGCACATGCCTGGACTCCCAAATAGGATTGAAGCCTCAAAGATCCAGGCTCCCAGGCTCAGCCTTTGTTTTCAGTCCCAGGTAAAATATGCAAGGACTCATGAGAAGTACTAATGGGATGCCATTTGCAACGACTTCTAAATTTTCTTGTAGGTGGAGAATCAAAAATGGAAATCAGTGGATTTAAATTTTAATTCTGAATGCCTCTTTTACCAATGCTAAACTTCACCCAGAGAAAAGCTGTTTGGTCATCTGCATGTAAGACTGGTTTCCACCTCCTGCAGACAGATGCTGCTCGCTGCCGGGTGAAAAATGTGTTTAAAATTGAACCTTTTTTTGTTGTTGTTGTTAAATCTAAGATGCCAAGATAGGGTACGTTTTCCCAGAAGACCTTGCACAAATGGAGAGATTTTAATGAATACTGATAAGTCTGAATATGAAAATGAAATATTAAAGGCTATGTGAGCCAGTGACAGATGATGCAACCCAATATAACACAGCTTCCCAGGCCATCAGCCTCCATCCCGACAGAATGAAAGCAGAACCGCTCATTAATATAGAAAACATCTCCTGCCTTGCTTCTACTTGAAAGGAGCCACTCGGTTTCCTCAACACTAGACTGGTTGTTTGAAACTAGTTACAATTTATGGTTTTGGCATGAGCTTTTTGGTAGGGAGCTTTATTGTTGAGTCTAATTCATGCAAATTTCATTATTTGTTAATGATTTTGCAGTAAAAACAAAAATTGAAGACAGCACTAATGAACACAAGCGATTTTAACTTACATTCCAAGATACACAAAAACAACAGAAATATGTTATACTTAGCATTTTTAAAGGTTTGACTCATCTAAACCAGGCAACCTTCATACAGATAAAGCAAATTAGAGATAAGAAGACCAGAAGGTAAATGCCTTGTTTGGTGTCTACCAACCAGTAGAAACACTGTAATCAGAACTAGCAGTTCTGGAAAACCAGGTCAGAACAAAGAACAGAACTGGGACGAACAGAACTGGGGATGGTGGAACAAGATGTTCTTTTGCCATGCTGAGATCATGAACTTCTCGGATAGTTCACAGCTCGATGCTCGTTAATTTTATTTTTCACCTCTTCTGGAAATAAATATTATTTCCATGAATTAACATCATGAATTTGAATGACGTTATATCTAATGCAAACTCTTTTTTAATTGTCTTGAATCATAATTTATACATATCTCAAAAATTTAAATGAAAATGAAGATCCTGTGATTTTCAAAAAAAAATTATGACCTACTTGGAAGAATCCTGAAATGCAAAGGAGATACTAAGATAGGTTAATAAGGAGGCCTATGTATTTTCAAAGACTAAAGCAGTTCTCTCAGACATTTGTGTGGTTGTTTTCTGCTAATTAGGTATTTGAATTTGAGTTTGGGAAGACTCAATCCACAGGTACAATGAGAAAGAAAGTAGAAATTAGAAAACCAAAGGTTTAGGCAAATTATTATTTTGGTGATTCCTAGCTTGACTATAAATGTCATATCACATTATTCTTTTGCTTCATTTATCACAATCTGCAACTGTTCAGTTCATTTATCAGTCAATTTGTTCACCTCCCTTTAAATGCAAGCTCTGTGTGGTCAGATGCTGCCTGCCTTGTTCAATGTTCTAATGCCACAGTTTTGAATGACACTTGGCAGACAGGCACCCAGAGATAATTTTTAAAATAAATAAGCAAGTATATGAATTAATGAATGAAATTCAGAATCAATAAGGAATCAATTAATATATGCATTAATGGAAAATAAGGTTAGATTTTTAAAATTTCATGCTCTTTCATTCCAGACAGTCTCATAATATAAAGGCGGAGCGGTCGCTAACATTCCAGAACTGAGAAGTGACTCCACTCTATGGACACACGGTCCCTATGATATAGGTGCACCAGTCATCAACACACGTGTTTAAGACTGTTGATTCCAGCTGTTTTCAGTTTCGACTACCCTGGAGTTGTCTTGTAAGCTTTTATCTGACTTCATTTTCCTAAGGCTTCCGTAGGATTTACAGAGGCTCCTAAACTAGCGTTTGGAAAAAGTCAGATAGTGAGAGAGAACGTTTCCTGTATTTTCTTATTCTCAATTTGCTAAGAAAGCACTTCTTAAAACTCTATGGGGAAAAAAAATGACTCCTCCAATGCTAGCTGAAACTGAAGAAAGAGTTGGGTAAGAAAGTATTGATTGCGGGCAGAAGATGGAAGTTCTTAGGGCAAGTGTAGGTTCTCATGGTATAATTTGAACCTCATTTTACAAGTCCAGACTTGCTAAGGGACTTAACTAAGGACATGGGGGCAGCTGGTATAATTAGAGCTCCTATAAAACTGGTGCATGTGAGGAAAGTTCTAGGCTATGCTGAGCTTTGATTCTGTCACTCTGAGCCACTTCTTAAGAGGAAGCTCCAGCCTCGACCTCCATCAGGAAGGCTCAAGTCACTTTTGGCCTGGAGAAGCTGGAAGGTGCCAGAACATTCCAGGCCCTGGCAGGATAGACCAAGGGACGGCCCAAGTCAACACTGCAGGGAGAACCTGTTCTCTGTCACCGGAGGTCAGGGCAGGCAGGCATTCCCACTGCTGACAGATTTGGAAATAGAGAGGAAAATTAATGCAATCTTAGAATTCTTAGTATAGAAGGGACCATCATCTAATAAATGAGTAATTGGGACTGAGAGAGGTAAAGTGATTTCTACAAGATAAAATCACAGTAGAAACACAATGGCAGGCGGGATATAGATCCTAAGTAGATAGAAACAGAAGGGCATGTTTGATGATGTGACACAAACACGTCTAATCCTTCTGTCCAGTGGCATAGATTCTTCAGGAAGCCCTTAGCCTACAATTTGTTCTCTCTGTAGGAGAGGGTAGTAGGGAAAGACCACAGATTAACCCTTTTGCTGCTGCAGCACCCAGAGAAAGAAGACAAAAAGAGATGCCTGAGTAAAAGGAAGTGTAGCAGGTATATTGTAGCAAGAACAGAAGAAAGGTTCTAGCAATTGCACAAATCTGGGTAAAAGTCAATTAGGAAAGGCAGCCCCTAGAGTAATCAAAATAGAGTTAATGAAACCAGGACATTAAATTCTAAACTCGATGGAACTGTGTTCAGATATCTGCTGTTAGTAGAAAAGCTCCAATACATTGATGAAGAGATTCCACAGCAAGAGCGAGCCGTGGCAACAGACGTCCTGACCTGATGTGGCAGACACATTGTCCTGAGCTACTGCTGGCTAAGGCTCTGCCAATGACACCCAAGGCCTGGAGCTATCACCTACAAAATGACAAATCCCAGCAAGCCGGGGTGGGCGCCGGTTACCTGTACAGCATTGGCTGAGGGGTCTGGCCAACTGTATGCTATATATATGTTATTCCACACTGAGGCTTTGGTCACTGTGGACTAATCCCTGTAGAGAGTCCTCATACCTGAAGAATTGCTCAAGTTGAGTATTAAATTTGCCAAGCTTACCTATGTAAATTTTGTCAACTCACAAGGTTGAGGGACCTAGAGTGAATGTCCCTGTGGACTCACACACTACACAGAAACTTGTCTAGAGACAAGGCATTCCAGCCTGGGTGTGCAGTACCTGCTTCATGCTTCTCCAAGGCTCTAGAAAGAGAGAATCAAGGAAAACAGGCAGGGCGGAATTTTATATCCAGAGAAAGCATGAATGTGGAATTAGGCAGAGCTGAGTCAGGATCCTGTGCTCTACTATGGAGTGACCCTGGCCAGGTAAGTTAAGTGGGTGTCTTAGTCAGCTTGGGCTGCTGTAACAAAATACCACAGACTCACTGGCTTAGGGAGCAGGAATTTCTTCCTGACAGTTCTGGAGGCTGGAAGCCCAAGGTCAAGGTGCCAGCAGGATGGGTATCTGGTGAGGGCTGTCTCCTTGGGTTACAGATGGCTGCGTTCTTGGTGTGTGCTCACCTGGCCTTTCCTCAGGGCATGCAGGTAGAAAGAGAAAGAGGAAACCAGCTCTCTGAAGTCTCCTCTTACAAGGGCGCTAATCCCATCATGGGGCTCCACCCTCATGACCTCATCTAAACCTAATTACTTCCCAAAGGCCCCATTTTCAAATACCATCACGTTGGAGGATAGGGCTTCAACATATGAATCTGGGAGAAGGATACAATTTAGTCCATAGCAGTTGGCAGAGTTAAGTGACCTTCTGCTTCCTCATCTGTGTGATCGAGACAGCATTGTTGTAAGAACTAAGTAATCTAATAAATTGAAAAAGTAAAAAAGGTCTTAGCACAGTGCCTGGCTACATAGTAGGTACTCATATTCATTTCTGGTCCCTCATCTAGACAATAAACCTGTGGACACTTCCCCAAAACTTTGTTTTTTAGTTGTGATAAAATATACATAACACAAAATTTATCACATTAAGCATTTTTAAGTGTACAGTTCAGCAGCGTTAAGCATATTCACACTGTTATACAATCAATCTCTAGAGCTCTTCTCATCCTGCAAAACTGAAACTCTTATCCATGTAACAACTCCTCATTTCTCCCTTCCCTAAAAGTTTTCAATTGAAAAGAACAAATAAAAAATAAAGAACTTCAGTTGCTGTTCTAAAAAGCTGCTAAGCATCAGATTTTTCTAAGGAACTAAATTCCAGATTTTTTTTAAAAAAAAATAGACATCATACTTGTTTCACAATTAGAAGTTCATGAAAGAACAAGAGATGATTTAAAATGTCAATATAGGATGATTGATCTGGTAAAATTCCATTTTATAAAAATTACAAGGGCTCAAAATGGCCACATTACATTTAAACTCTGTCAAATGGAAGTATATAGAGTCATTACAAAGGTTGTGTGTGTGTTCAGCAAATATTTGGCAGGTCCATGTGATTAAGGCAGGAAAGGGAACAGGAAAGTTGAGTACACAATAAAGCAGTGTTTTCCAGACTTTCCTGATAACAATCACCTGAGATACTTGTTAAAACTACAAATTCCTGGGCCCCATCCCAGACCCACTGAATCAGAATCTGCAGATTGGATTTCAGATATAAAGTTTTAAAACAACAATCTTCTAGAGGGTGAGAAATCCATATCCAAGTACATGTCCATCTTTCTAAAGAGCTGCCCGGGAATGCTGATTCCAACATAACGAGAGTAATTGAGTTTGGTAGTGCCAATCTGTCAGACTCTGAAAGGTAAATTGAAATGTTTATGCCATGCATAGAGGCACATTTAGCCACAAATGAGGCTAATTACTAGGGGACACTGCTAGGGGCACTTGGAACAGAATCAGGGACATGGCATTGTAGGATGTTGTAGAAATCAACTAAAAGCACAAATCCTATGACACAGGGGAGGTGGAGGGCTATGCACACCTATGTTGTAGTGCCTCTTCCAACTTCCAAAGGAAAAAGGTATGATTTTTCAAAACATGATAGAATCTAGAGCCAGTTTATAACACATGGCTTTATTGTTCTTAGACAGCGAAAACACCACCCATTTTTCATGAAGATGGAAACTGAAAATAAAGAAAAGCTAAGTACCACCTCCTACAGAGACCTGCCTATGGTATCCTCTGGTGCAGGGTACAGGACCCATTGTGAGCATCCAAGCTGGTAAAAAAGGAAGACCCCTGGGGACCTGGGAGTGCAGTGGGGACTGAGCATGGGGGCTGATACAAACAGTCAGGTTGCCAAGGGAAGTTAGAGTTGGGGGGCCCAGTTGTTTTGTTCCAGATGAAGGAAGGCTCAGCCCGTGTCCCCTGCCCGGCTCCCACTAGGACCAGTTTTAAGAAAATGACCACTTTCAGGCATCTAACTTGACCCTTCCATGTACAGTTACAAGTAAGGGTTTTAGTGCCACCCTTGGTGGCAGTGATTCCTTGCTCAATATTATGTATTTATTCTCTTTATTTTAATATATCCGTCAAACAGAAAAATACAATAGAAGCACTTCCTTGCAACGCTCAATCAATACTCTTAATTTGCTGCAAGGTTGAGTTTTTTATTTAGGCACATGTCTTCCACTTCCAATAGTCCAAGCATTGACTCAGATATGAGTCATGTTAGAATTTTTCCATGGCTTTTTTTTCTCATTGAAGAACTAACAGATTGTGCCTCACCAAAGTTATTTAGAAGGCAGAGGTGTGGGTGAAGGAGAAAGTGTGGATTGTATTAAAATCACGTTTAAAAAAAAATTCCATGTCTGGCTAAATTCTAGACTCGAACCATATGGCCCCAGATAAATCAGTCTGTCTCTATTCTTGCCTCCTTCAGATCTGTGTTGCTGGAGCACAGCACATCGTCCTGAATTGAATGCTGCTCAAGTCCCTGAGGAGAAGCACAAACAATTGTAAATCCTTTCTGCTATTGCAACATTCCATAAGATCTGATGCTGGGTTGTGGTTCAACACTGAAGTCAGAACTGTTCAAGGTCAGAATGTGACAGGTCAGGCAGAGAGAGACGGCTGGAAAACAAGGAAAGGATTGAAGACATCTTTGAAGATCCTGAAGTTTTTAACACAGTGAAAGTCTACAAACAGCCAAGACTTACAGCATGTTTGCAGTCCCTCAAAATGTGTACACTCAATTAAAAATGGTGCCAAATTTTCAGCAAATACATAGGAAGTGGTCTATATAGAATAAAGTAGATTTTTAGAGTATTGCATTTCTCTGATAGGATGGTCTTAGGAATGATTTCTCTAAAAGTAATGAATTAGAAGAACATATTTAAAGGCTAAATTAACTTTTCACACTCTCTAAGAGTAAGATTATACTTGAGGGAAGGAAAGAGACTAAGGCATAACTTTATCCTAATGCCAAGGAGAAATGCAATGACCAAAATAAATTCTAAATAGCAGAAAGCACATTATTTTTCCAAGGCCATCCAAATTATTCATTGGTCATTGTGTCAGAATAACAGAGAGAGAAAGCCATATTATTCATAGGGATAGAACCACATATCCCAATATTTCACCTGGATTCCACATAGGAAATGTCTAGGTATAATAATATGTACTGGGGAGAATGAACCTAAAGCTTCTAGAAATAAGAGGAAAAGCTGAGCTCATGCAAACAACTGCTCACAAATTAATCCCATGGCAATTTCTTAGAAAGCTCTCGTTACGGAGACCTTCAGTTCCCCAAAGAAGTGACTGGGGAAGGTGTGCCCCAGCAGCAGTGGCCAGCAGTCTGGTGACACATGGGATCTCTGGTTAGTGACAGATGTAATAATAATGACAATACAACAGTTAGCATTTACTAAGGGCTCACTGCCTTCCAGGGACTATGCTAAGGGCTTTACATATATCATCCCATTCAATCCACATAAATTAATGGATGAATGCAATACTCGCCATTATGGTCCCATTTTACAGATTAAGAAACTAGGCTTTGTGAGCTAAAGAAACTTGTTCAAGGTTGCACATCTAGTTAGGAGCATGACTATTCATGGCAGAACTTGCTGGATATCCTTCACATGAGAGTGTCAAGGCTCCGTGATTCCACCACTGTGAATTTCAGGTTCCGGTTGAACAGGAGTGTGCCCCGTTCAGAAGAACCTTCCCCATCTCACCTTGGCTAGCCAACCTCTACTCACCTTTCAGCCTCTTGCTCTGGACTCATCTCCTCCTTGGCACTCCCATGGTCCTGTACATTTCCCTGTCACAGAACTCAGCTCCAGTACTGGGAGTGACTGATGACTTGTCATTGCTTTCCAGAAGACTCCACCCTCTTTGGAAGGCATAGATCTTATCAACACTGTTCATGGTCATACCCATGGTGCACACCACGGGGTCTGATGCCCAGCAGGTGCTCAAAAAATATTTCTTGAATGAATGAGTCATCTAACTCCTCTATATACTGTTGAGGAAATGAGAACTCAGAAAGATTACGTAGCTGGTCTAATGCTACACAGGAGGCCGAAAGCCAGATCTCCCAGCCCCTAGAGAGAACCCTTTCTACTTTGCTGCCGCCATTCTTGCCTAGAAGGTCCCAATTCTCTCCACCACTTTCATCCTCTCATCCTTAGAGCCCCACCCCGTCCCTTCCTTACTCACACTGACCTCAGAAGACCTATTTAAGGTCAAAAGTATTCATCAGACAATTAGTCACCTAACACCATGTGTCAGAAATCCCAAAGTTGTTTCCAACTGCTTTTTATATCTCTCCTGCCCATGTTTAATGCTCTTCAACATCACCAGCTGCACCTGCACTTTGCTTTGCAGCCTGTAACAGGAGCTCAGGTCAACATTAATTTGATTTTGTAGCACCGCACAGAGCACAGACGACCCTTGCTCTTTCAGAGGGTAGAAACAGTGAAACAATAAACTGATAACTCCTCACCCCCAAGATAGCCAGGGAAGGCAAAACAGATCCTCATTCTCCATTCTTGTCACAATTCTGACAACGGCCAACACTTAATACAGCTAGTGACCCAATATTTTCTGATACCTGTTTCCTCCTCCATCATATATATATTGGTTTAATGAGGGGCCTCAGCCATCTCTGTTATTCATGCCCTCCCTTCCCCTGCTGGTTAGCTCATTCCAAATTGAGCTATTCAAACCAATTCATCAGATTGCCTCCAGAAACATTATGGGCTAGTTAAGGGAAGAAAAGAAATAATACCAGGATTGCAATACCATTTTTTTTTTTTTCAGATAGGGTCTTCCTGTGTCACCCGGGGTAGAGTGCAGTGATGTCATCATAGTTCACAGCAACCTCAAACTCCTGGGCTCAAGCCATCCTCCTGCCTTGGCCTCCCAAGGAGCTGGGGCTACAGGCATGTGCCACCATGGATTGCAGTGCCATTCTAGAATGATGTGCTGAAGGAAGGAAACTGAACGTAGAAGAAAGCAAGAGCTTCAAGGAAGCCATCGAAATGTCCTCAAATGCCCACAGATCATAAAGGGTAGTAGAGAGTAATGTAGCCAGGGCATGCCACCTTGGCAGTACCAAACTGTCACTCTGATTCGAAGTCAAGAAAAATAAGGGGAAAAGTACAGTCTACTGGATATATACATGGTTCCAACAAGGGAAAAATATTAAAATACATTATTAAAACATTTTGTAAAATCTGATTTCTGGAGGAAATCCTTGGCCCAGTTTTATTCCTCTGTTACACAGTAAATACATTCATTCATCATTCAGCCACCCATCTCTTTGAAATTCTATAAAATGCTGCCTCCTTTATCTTGAAATATCTATGCTTACAGAAGAATGTGCAGTTTAAGCACAAAAGCTTTAAAATGCCACAAGAGTAATATCAAAAATCAGCTTAAGAACTTAACACAACAAGACAAAATACCAATAAATCTCAAGTAGGAGTGTGTGCACACATTTTAATAAGAGAATTCCTGAGTACAGCATTAAAGTTTGGCTTGCCATATATGAGACATTTTCCAGTATCCCATGTTCATAATTGTAATAAAAGATCTTATTACACATGCTACCATCAGGAACAGGGGGGCATTTTGAGTTAAAGAGTTTTATTAAGAAAGGTAACATACAGTTGCCAGGAAAATTGACCATTGATGTCCCAGCTCAAATCTTGGATTTGAAGTTAGGCAGTTAAGTCTTGTCTTTTTACATTATTTTGCAAGGAGCTTTTCTGGCTTTTAAAAAATGGTTATTATGTGTGAAGACCTGCTCATCTTTTATTACTCTGTACTTTCCTCATTTTATATCAGAGACATGAGTTAAAACACAAGTCTTTGTTCAACATCACAGCAGGCAATGAGGAAACCTCGTTGGTGCTGTCTTGGCTGGTGGAAGCATTGGACATGAGAGACGGTCTTCAGATGGATGTGGCCAGAAGGCAGCCTGACGGCAGGGCGTTGGCCAAATGGCTTTCCAGTGATATGACTCTGCTGTCCTGTGTCCCCAGGCGGAGGGGACAGAGTTAGAGCCAAAGCCATTTACATAGAAAACCTACTGAAATGTCCTATCAGATGACAACATTGTCCATGGTCTCGGGGAAGAAAAGATAGCCAAAGAATTTTTTGCCCCTTCTGAAATCTGAGTCAAAGATCTTTACTTTAGAGTAAAATCTAGATAAGTTATTTACTCCCACTTTCTGTGATTGGAAACAGGTACACACACACAGATGTACGCATCCCCTTAACTCTTAAATCAATTGCACAGTAAACACAGCATGCTGCTGCCTTCCCTCCCGAGAACAGTCAGACAAGGGCGACTCAGCCCTTGTAGGTGCCCAGGGCAAAGCATTTGGAAGGAGGTTACATTGCTGAAGGCTTTCATGGGATAGGCTTGGATATCATTAAAGGCAGAAAGTTTAAAATTGGATTTTATAATAACATTATTCAGCAAAGAAAAGTAAGAGGCAATGCCCAATAAAGTCACTCTGGGCCTAGGGTGACAGCTCTAGTGACCCCGTCCAAGGGAAAGGTCTGAATGGCAAGTTTAAAATAAGTAAAATTCATCTTCTTTCTGGGACCTAACAGTATATCATCACTGTGTGTGTGTGTCGGTGGGGGGGGGGTATGTTGAGAGAGAACACAACACTGTCTACCGATTCCCTGTGGGCTCATAAACAAGTGCTTGTTTACAGGAAAAGCAAAAGTGGCTCTTTAGTGCCTTATATCGATGAAATGAGCCATACAAACTGTGTCATTGATCAACCTCCCGACAGCTCAGAATCAAAAGGTCAGAACCAAAGAGAGAAGGAAACTGCCGAGGGAAAAGCCAAGTGGAATTGGCCAAAGTGCTAGGTGCTAAGTCATCGTCTCTTCGGATTCCCAAGGCGAGGAAGGAGACTCTCAGTCGTTAGTTCCCGGCAGTTATCCCTAGACTCACAGAACTTTGTCCTCCAAAGGACCCTGAACGGTCTCTAGATCCTCCCTCTCATTTTATTATTGAGAAAGCTGAGCCCCATGTAGGTTCAGGGGTTTCTATGAATTTCTCATAGTCTTAACAGGTGGCAACTAACTGGCAGAGCCCAGGCTTCTTGGCTTCTGGCATGTGCAGTGCATGGCGACAGAGCCAGCTGGGGTGTGGGGGGCAAGAAATGATTCCTTAGAGCCTATGTGGTGGCTAATGCCTGCAATCCAGTGACTTGGAAGGATTGCTTGAGGCCCATAGTTCAGGACCAGTGTGGACAACATAGAAAGACCCCATCTCTAAAAAAAATAAAAATACAAAAATAAAACTAATAAAATAAAAAAACTACACGTGGTCCACACCTGCAGTTCCAGCTACTTGGGAGACTGAGGCAGGAGGATCGCTTGAGCTCAGAAGTTGACACCGCTGTGAGCTATAATTGCACCACTGCACTCCATCCTGGATTACAGAGTGAGACCCCAACTCTAAAAATAAAAAGTACAAATAAATAAATAAATAAGAAAAGATTCCCAATCCTGTCCTATGGCGGGGACTAGGAGGTGCACCTGTTCTTGTATTCATTCACAGTGACCAACACTGCTATAACACATTCCTATTTTAATCCTTCTGAAAACTTTATTTCCCTATTTACAGATGCAGAAACTGAGGCTTACCAAAGTCACTGAGCCCATAAATGGCTCTAAATTTTATTTGGTGGCTTTTCTTTTCTGCTGTGTCCATTATCTCAAAATTAAACCCAAAGCCCAGGTCCACATAAACACGCAAACTTTACAAAACTAAAAGGCCAAAAAGAAAACAAACAGAAAGTTTCTTATTCCTGTTCTTGAAAAGCTATAGTGAGGCTGCCCCTGCACCTCTCTCTCATTCACTTGACTGTTAAAACAATTTAGCAAGACTTAGAATGCTTGTCTTACGTCACTTTTCTAAATGAAGGTCGATCTTATTATTGCAGTATAAATTGAGTTGAAATCGAAGTGAGCTTCTTCAAGGAACTACATGATTCCACCCTGATTCACAGACTACTGTTACTGCCGTGTGTTTCTTTTAAGAATGTCTAAAATGCATACTCTTTGGTAGAAGAATAACATTAAGCTGCTATCATTACTGCAGTCTACTCACAAGTGTTCATACTTTAACCTTTCTTTTAAGTTATGGCTCATCTCAACTTCCCCAGCATTTCCTGTTGGAAATGAAAGTCTGACCCTAGGCAAGCGACAAGCACGGATGTGCACATTTGCACATTTGCTCTCTGTTCCAAAGCGGAGGATTAAAATTGTCAGATGCAAACCCTTCCAGGCCTGGTCCCGGATGCTGGCCAGAACAGGAGCAGTAATCCCAGACCAGGGCGCCTGGCCTCCAAGCAGTGTTCAGAGCAGATTTATATCATGTAAATGGTTGTTCTAATAAAGAGATTGGTACATTAGCCAAAACTCAAGGACATGCAATATGTATTAGGCAATTTGCAGTCCAAGAAGTTTCCCATGGCGAAGGCCGTACAGAAACATTCCCAAAATGAATGTCATTTTCATTCTTAATCTAAACACAATCATCCTAACCACCTCTAGTTTTCCCCCTTACAATTCTGCATTATCCTCTATAATAGAGCAGGACACTAGACCACTGTGACGACCTTCTGTCCCCACTGACACCAGTTTTGGGTAGAGTTCAACATCTGTTCAGCATTGCAATCATGTCCCTCAAATGTACAAAAGTCACATTAATTCCCTGGACTTATATAAACCTGAAGATCTGGCATGATTCTGTAGACTCTCTCGGTATACATCCGATCAATAATAATTGCCATTGTTAAAAATGATCTTCAATGGTTGTATATTTTTAGCCACATTTAAAGTACCCATGGCACTGCATTGTGGAAATAAAGAGGAAATGGAAAAATCTCTCATCACCCGCAGAACCATGATTCCAAGTAACTGCAGTGCTATTAAACAATGGAGCAATGGAATTAATGGGAAAGAAAATTAATTACAAAAATAAAAATGCTGGGCACGGCGGCTTAGGCCTGTAGTCCCAGCTACTCAAGAGGCCGAGGTGGGAGATCACTGGAGCTCAGGAGTTCAAGGTTGTAGTGTGCCGTGATCACACCTGTAAACAGCCACTGCACTCTAGCCTGGACAACATAGCAAGACCTCGTCTCTTGGCCGGGTGCGGTGGCTCACACCTGTAATCCTAGCACTCTGAGAGGCCCAGATGGGAGGATCGCTTGAGATCAGGAGTTCAAGACCAGTCTGAGCAAGAGTGAGACCCTGTCTCCACTAAAAACAGAAAAAATTAGCCGGCTAACTAAAAATAGAAACAAAAAATTAGCCAGGTGCAGTGGATCGTTCCTGTAGTCCCAGCTACTTGGGAGGCTGAGGCAGAAGGATCACTTGAACCCAAGAGCTTGAGGTTGCTGTGAGCTAGGCTGATGCCACAGCACTCTAGCCTGGGCAACAGAACAAGATTTGGCCTTAAAAAAAAAAAACAAAAAGATGGCATATCCATGGGATAAAATACTAGCAAATCATCAAAATTGTGTTTTAAAGAATGTTTAAGTATTTAAACTACTCCTTAAATATTTGGGAAATATTTATGATATAATGTTGTTAGAAAAGTAGATTATAAAGATAAAAAATACCATATGATCCCAACTTTGTAACTAATAATCAGTTGTAAGTAAGATGAGAAAGTGTACACCAAAACATTAACAATCATTGTCTCTGGATAATGCAATTATGACTACTTAATTATTTTCCCATTGATAAATTTCTGCATGTGATAAATTTTCTTCAATGATCATGAATTACTACTATAATAAAAATAAGTTATAAATAATTTTAAAAATATATAATCCCTTCCACTATTCAATCAAGGAAAAAATACCTTCTAGTTACTTATTTTCAACCAAAATCTTCCTATTTAAGGACATATCAGGATGTTGAAGCAATAAGAAAACGATTATTTCTCCAAAACTGTGGTCTCTTTAAAGACAGAGGAATATATAGTGGTTTAAAAAAAAATGCAGTTTAAAGTAGGAGATGAAGGTTTGACTTGTACTTCCAGAAGCCATTAGTATATAACCTTGGAAAATGTATTTAGCCTTTCTAAAATCTATTTCTCCTTTTATACAATAAGGTTAATCATTCCTACCTTAAAAGCTACTCTGAGCATAAAATGAACTTATGGAATCAAAGCACATAGTATAGGGCCTGGTACTTAATAGGTGCATAATAATTTCAGTCTTATTACGATGATCTTATATACCTCACACATCCCCTGGCCTATGGCTTGCACACATTAGGGGCTGAATAAATGATGCAATCAATGGGTTGCATTAGACTTAGAGGAAGGCTGGAAGCCTCAGGAAATCTAAAATGTTATACAGCTGGGGAAGCCCTACAGGAATGGCCTTATTAGAACAGACCCTGGGTTGTGTTAGTGAGCACAGAGGTTCTCTGAAAGATCATGTCTCCACTGCCAACCGTGTGTTTGGACGGCTTGTTACGTGTGTGGATATATGGTTTCAGACTCCTGGGGCTCTTCGCTTTTCATGGGTGGACATTTAAAAGCACAGTTCTCTTTATGTAAGAAAGGGAACTCAGGGATGATGGACGAACTCAGACTTGAAAACCTTTTATCCATCACCAAAGCCAGCCACCTTTGGACGAACCGAAATAACAATGACAAACACTCACACAGCACTTGCTAGGTAGTGGACACCGTTATAAACACTGTACCGACCAATTTAACATGTGAATACCTCCACTGAAATCTCAACAAAATAGGGAGAAACTCTGTGAGATATTAGTAGGAAAAGGACTTTTGTAGTGATGCCAGGAGGGGACAGAATATCAGGCCTACTTGTCCTTCAGATCATGAAATTAGGGGATCCCTATTATGTGGGGTTAGAAAGTCCCGAAGGACAAGACTTACAAAAAGTTAAAGTCTTCAGGGCCATAAGGTAGCTTTTATAGTTTAAGAGATTCTCCCTTAAACTATAATTCCTGGTATTTAAATTCCTTCTGAACTTCTATATGGACAGGCAGACCCAGACATTTTACCTTAGAATCCAAACAATTTTTACACCTTTGTTGTAAGAAAATGTAAACAATTTTTAAGTCTTTGTTTGCTCCGACTCCTTTTCTGTTGTTTTTGCTTATGTTCATTTTGAAAATATCAGCTTATCTGGAAAAGAGTGTTCAGTACTAAGGGCCACAATCAGGGATGTCCCCCTAGCCCACCGTGATACCCTCTAACTTGGGGCAAATTATAGATGGGGAGGCCACCTCACCCAGGGCAGGGATGTGGCAGGGACAGGCAGGGTTGGGTTCACTGTGAACCTAGTGAAGTTAAGTGAAGAGGCCTCTCACTTGCCTGGGACTCTTCCACCACCCCATATGAAATTCTACATCATGAACTACATTTGCTTTATGGCACAAAGGGCTCCCGAACTGCATAAACCCCAGGCCCCACAAACCTGAATCCACCCCTGGCGACCAGGCAGATCAAAGAAGAACTACAAAGGACAGACTGGGCAGAGGCATCGGGGTCTGTCTTCTCGAAGGTTCTGGTCTCTGCTGGAAGGATTTGGGGCTGTTTTAAGGGTTTGGAGTTGCTCCAAACTCCAACACAAGCAAGAAGTTATTGTTACATTTTTATGATTTTGTTTATTGATGATTGATATCCCAACAAAGCAAAAAAAGGGCTCCTTTGGTGGCAGGTGCAATACTCCTTCAAACCATCCTAAAAGATAAAATGAAGCAGGGCTGGAGGCTCAAATAACAACTTCTCCCCAAGCAGCACTGAAGAAACCTAAAAAAAGAAAAAACAAGAAAAGGAAGGCAGTGCCAACAGCAGCTCTCTGCCTGTAACCCACCGAGATCACCTGTGTCCTTAGGGGAAGTGGGCAGCCCAGCTGGACAGTGACTCCTTAGAAATTGTGCATATGTGGGTGGTGGAGGACTCTTAATGGTTAGCATAGCATTAGCCCTTCCCAGGGTGGACAATATTTCTGTAGGTTTGTGTGGTGGGAAAAGAGGGAGGGGGCTGGTGACATCTTAGAATAACAAACAAAGCCCTGAAGATTTCTCAAAACACAAGGCCTTCATTTGCATTGATTTATTAACATGGTCCTCGCTTTGGAATATTCTGCAAAAATCCTATCTCTGCCTTTTAGCAGCCTAGCTACTAGCACTAAGAAGAGAGTCTTATTCAGAAAAATCAGGATAAAACTGGTTTTTATTGGGATCACTACAACAACATATTTTATTATCCAAGAAGAAAATATATCCAAAGACCAACAGCAGCTGTACTAGAAGGTGGTTTTTCTTTTTTTCCTAAATGTTCTTCAATATCCATGTATTACTTTATAATATAAAAGAGGCATCAGAAAGTTGGCAGGGGGAGCATTTTATTAGTGGCTTTTGTCCCCAGGACTTGGCATTCTACAAAGCATGTAATATATACTGTAAGAAATGAATAATCCGTAGGAAGAGCTAGGATGCTGGACTCCTCAACCACACCTAGTGGAGGACCCTGTAGGTACAGGGCCGGCTTGGTGAGAAGATGGCTACTGCTCTCCTTGCACTGCTTGCATTAGTCTTTTTCTCTCTATAATTATTTTCCTGGCCACAGGTGTGGATCCAGCAAAAAGGTAAAAACCCGCAGAATACACCATGATGCTGCTATAAGTAACAACAAAGAAATTCAAGGTTCCCTAAAATCCCTACAGTATCTTGAACCACCTCAGATCTTCTGCAAAGTGGGTGTTTAATTCTTTGGCTTTTTAAAAAAATTATAATTCATCATTTGCACAACAGAAAAATATGCCTCTTGTTCCAACCAGAGGGGGCAAGTGTCAACGTAAGCCAAGTCAGTAACATAAGAATTCTGATTTAATTCCAACCATCCGAGGGTCCCCTCCATGGGATAACATTGGCCTGGTTGACATTATGTAGTTGTGTTAGCTAGGGTACCCTGAGAAGGGAGGGGAGCACCTGCCTCGGAGTGGGGGAGGAGGAGATGGGCTGACACAATGATTCTAAGTCCTCAGATTTAGTGCTTGAGAGAAAAACCCTTTGCTATCCCTGTCTCGTGGAAATCAAGAGAAGAAAGACTTGCACAGAGGAAGAGGTGGGTGGGAGTCATTTTCAACACAAGAGAGAGTCAAAACAGAGCAAAGAATGTAAAAGCCTGCTTGGCTAAGGAAACAGGAGGTCTTGCGGACCAGGGGAAGTTTGAGTGCATCGACCTGGTGGCAGTTAGAGTGTGGGGTGTAAGCAGATGCTGACACCCGGCTTTCTGCTGAAGGGAATGTTGCATTGGGAGCCTGGAGATTTAGGCTGTAATTGCTGAGTTCTTAGTAGCACTCTGTGATGCTGTAATCCATATCCTGAGAAATAAAAACAATTAGATTTGGAGAAGCAGTTTGCAATCACATTCTTTCTGTGGATAAAATTTTACTTAATTTCCCAACTCGGTTTCAAGGACACAATAAGCACTGAACTGTGACTGCAGTGGGAAGGGCGTGGTGAGGCTGGCAAGAAGAGCCATAACGCTGTGAAGATGGTCCAGGTGAGAGATGATGAAAGTCTAAACTGAAGCAGCAGCAGTTGACATGGAGAGAAGGTGGCAGCAAGGAGATGGCAAGTGTCTGGGAAAGGACTCAGTCACCTGCGGGGGGATGAGAGAGAAGAAACCCAAGGTGGATCCAGGTTTGTAGCTGGTGCAACAGGGTGGACGATGGTGCCATTCACCAAGAACTAGACTGCATGCAGCCTGTCCTGGGTGGTGGCCAGGTAGACTCATCTGGCCACCACCAGATGAGTGGTGTCATTTGCCACCACCAAATGACAAGGGGAGTCATTTTCAATACAAGAGAGAGTCAAAACAGAGCAAAGAATGTAAAAAGCCTGCTTGGCTAAGAAAACAGGAGGTCTCGCGGACCAGGGGAAGTTTGAGGGCATCGACTTAGTGGCAGTTGGAGTGTAGGGTGCGAGCAGATGCTGACACCCGGCTTTCTGCTGAAGGGAATGTTGCATTGGGAGCCGGGAGATTTAGGCTGTAATTGCTGAGTTCTTAGTAGCACTCTGTGATGCTGTAATCCATATCCTGAGAAATAAAAACAATTAGATTTGGAGAAGCAGTTTGCAATTACATTCTTTCTGTGGATAAAATTTTACTTAATTTCCCAACCCGGTTTCAAGGATACAATAAGCACTGAATTTCTAAGATCCATTAGATTGGCCCAGATGCAGTATGAATTTTGTTTGTGTATTCCACAGCTGTTTTTGGTAGGCACTGGGAAAGCTTTGCAAAAAAAAAAATATATATATTCCCTAAATGCAAGTGGCTGCTGATGTTGGGAAAGCATTTGTCAACACAGAACAAGATCTGCCTTCCATATTCATGACATTTGACATAGATGCATCAGATAAAACCAGAGGTGGCCTGCAGGTGGCTGGGAAGAAGAAAACGTGCCCTGCAATGGGTCAGCCCCAGAAATCATTTCAGCTCTGGCTCTATCTTGGGTTTGACCTTGACAAATGGCTTAACTTCTGCAGTTCCTTCATCTGGAAAATGTGAGTCCTGGCCCTGGGCACTCCAGTGGAGGGAAAGTCTGTGATTCATCTGCAGCCAACCCACCTTTACCCCCAAATTCATCAGGCTGAGTTCTCATCAATAATTTATATCCACCTGCAGGTCAGCTCTGCATAGGATCAAATTTCCTCTTCTTGTTCTGCATCCAGTTAAATTAAAATCCCCTGGTCCCTGCCTTCGAATGACACCTCCCAACGTCCGTAAGTTTTAGAGGTTGGAGTTCATGACATCTGAAGTGCTTTCAAAGTCTAAAATTTCTAGGAAGAGGACCATAAATATTAATTAAGGGCTGGCAGTTCTCAGGATTTCTTAGTATTCTAAAAAAGATGCCAGCTCCCTCTTACTGTGTACCAGCGAGGAATTTGGATATACCTGCAGATTTGGTTACTGTATCAATTGGGCCACATCCAAAGGCCACAACACTCTGCTTCCTGCATTTTAAGTGTGTCCTTACTGAAAATTCTGATGAATACCTGAGGAGTTCAGTAAACTCCTGGCCAAACCTAGTAAAGTCAATGGGTAAACTTGAAAACCGTGACAGTTATGACCTTCCCTGAGTGATCTAGCAGACATCAGCGTTGGGTGCTGGGCCATGCGTTTTTTCAAATGCAGTGAGTGGCCGTGGAAGGACAGAGCAGGCCAAGGGGGAAACGTCTAGACCCCTCCCAGAGGTCAGCTTCTTTCGGAGCTGCTTACTTTGCCCAAGGATGGGTAGGTGCTTGGGTCTTGGGCTACTGGGCTCTTTGTCTTCTGATCCTGTGTGCTTTCCTCTCTCGTGCCCAAGGTCTATTGCTTAGAGGGTGTTATTTCCCTAGATTCCTTCATCACCCTCTTCCTTCATCACTGTATTTTACTCTTCCAAGGCTCATCTGTTTCCTGGACTTACAAATGCCTTCGTTGCTGATGGAAGCTCTACATCTCCCCAGAAGCTCATGCCCAGGTGAAAAAGAACTACCTTTTTGTATTGAAAAGCCCTACCTCTCTTGTATTGAAAAAGACTCACCCCTTCCTCTGTGCAAGTCTTTCTCCTCTTGATTTCCATGAGACAGGGATAGCAAAGGGTTTTTCTCTCAAGCACTAAATCTGAGGACTTAGAATCACTTCCGGGAGCACAGTGTTGGGAAGGATTTTGAGGCCAGTCCATGCTCTGTTAAGAAAATCGTAGTGATCGATTAGTGATGTCTGCATTGGGCAGACCAGGATAGAGTAGTAGCTGCTAGATCTGGTGTTCGCCTTTGCTGATTGCTCTTCTCAATCCTGTAAATGTTGGTCTTTTCTAAACACCTGTCCTCAGCTCAGCATAGTGTCTGGTACCTTGTAAATGCTCAAGGTACCAGATTAAATGTTAGCTGATTTCTCCATTTCTGTCTTCTCTCTGTTAACAATCTTTTCTAGTCTCTTCTATTGTGTCAACCTACCACTGCCATATGCCTAACTCTTATATCTCTTGACTGAATAGCCACCTGCCCCCCGGACAGCTCCCTTGGATAGCATACCCCCTTGAGTGCAATATTTCTAAGACCAAAGTAACCTTTCTCACCTGCATACCATTCCCCTTTTTTGCATACATTACTTCCATTAATGACAACTTCACCTCTGTCCCATGTCTTGTTTTCCCTTAGGCATCCTCCTAATTGAATCCCGCTCACCTGGACCCAGCATCATCTCTTCTCTGGTCTATTTGGACAGTCTGTCAACCCTCTAATCTGTACACACTGCTACCAGATTGTTTTTCTTAAACAAAGGGGCAGACCACATGATTCCTGTCTTTGTTTGAGTTCCCCCAAAAGCAAACCCTGAGACAAGAATATGGGGGCAGGAGTTCATTTTGGAGATGACCCTAGGATGGGGGGGAGGTGTAAAGAAGACAGACAGGGGAGGGAGGGAAGCTGATGGAATAAGTGCTAGGGTGCATTACCCAGGTTCCCCTTCAAGACTGAGGTCCTCACTGCCCCAGCTGCTGGGCATATTGGAGGTTGATGGCTCTCAGCTGAGTCCCCAGCCAGGAACTGTTCTCAGCAGAAGAGAGCAGCCCTAACCCAGGTCCCTACCTAAGGGTAGCCACATCTATTGACTAGTCAATAAGGGGATGTAAAGGCCTGTTCCCCACCTTGGTCTCAAGTGGGTCAACTCTGAATGGCAATCCTAGCTCCAGAGTTTCCTGTGGAATCCTCTGAGGCTTGAATTGCACCACGGCTCAACAACTCCTGCTCTCTAATCCTTCTTCCCTTCTCCCTCATAGACAGAGATCAACCTCGTGTTGATCGCAAAGGAATTCCCCAGTAAACTTCCTGCAGGCAACTTTCTATAGTAGGTTCTACTTCTTAGGTTACCCCTCCTGAGACAGCTAAAGAAGTTGCATTCATAAGTAAGGTGACACTGTGAGCAGCTGAGGCTCAGTTCTGCTGGGGACCCTTTGAGAAGCTGCATAGACCTCAGCATGGACCATGAAAGAGCATGGGATCTGGGGTGTTTATCCAGCAACACCTGTCACCTGTAGTGAGGGATGCTCCTGGCACTTCCAGCCTACAGGTGGCCAGGCACACTCCATTGGCCAGAAGATACTCTCAGGCACAGAGATGCAGGAAGGCCTCAGCTTGAGGGGAATTATCTGCAGGTGCTTTTCGGGGTGGACCAATGGGATCTGGGCAGAGAGCACCAACAGCATCCTCTACAACTTCCCTCCCTAGAATCATCGCCCCAATATCCCCATTCGAGGGGATTTTCTAATGCAGGTATCACAAGCTCATAGAGCAGCAATGTGGACCACTGATATGACTAATTGGACAACCACAACATTCTGACATTCTGAATTTGAACAGGACAACCACATCCAGGGACTTCACACATTTGCTTCTTATCTACCTCTGAAGGCATTGGCGATCTGGACACTTGATCTAGAAAATAAAGTCCCAACTTCTTTGACCACACATCTGACAGTATTTATGACCTGTTATCAGGCAACTTTTCTAATCCTGTGTTCTTCTAGACACTTCCTTCCATCCAGATTTGTCTATGTTAAAGTGTGTGTGTGCGTGTGTGTAAAAGAAACAAACAAATTGAAATCACAATGTTCTTTTCTAGAGACTTTCCACTGACCAGATCAACCTCAAACTCCTTGTTTGAAGTGAGGGCTCCCACTATCTGGCTAACCCCTTTGCAAAGGTATATCATATACAGTCTCCCTTGGTACCCTCAGGAGACTGGTTCCAAGACCCCCACAAATACCAAAATCTGCGGATGTTCATGCCCCTTACAAAAAATGGAGTAGTGTCTGCATATAACCTATGCACATCCTTCTGTATACTTTAAATCACCTCTAGATTATTAATAATACCTAATATGATGTAAATTCTATGCAAATAGTTATTATACTGTATTTTTTATTTGTATTATTTTTTATTGTTTTATTTTTTGTCCCTTTTTCCCTAATTTTTTTTTTTTTTTTTTTGCGACAGAGTCTCACTCTGTTGCCCAAGCTAGAGTGCCGTGGCACCAGCCAAGCTCACAGCAACCTCAAACTCTTGGGCTCAAGTGATCCTCCTGCCTCAGCCTCCCGAGTAGCTGGGCCTAAAGGCATGTGCCACCATGCCCGGCTAATTTTTTCTATATATTTTTAGTTGGCCAATTAATTTATTTCTATTTTTAGTAGAGAGAGGGTCTTGCTCTTGCTCAGGCTGGTTTCGAACTCCTGACCTTGAACAATCCGCCTGCGTAGGCCTCCCAAAGTGCTAGGATTACAGGCGTGAGCCACCACGCCCAGCCCCTAATGTTTTTTTTATCACAGTTGATTGGATCCGCACATGCAGAACCCACAGATACAGGGATCTGTATCTTTCCTTTTACCAGGGGAGCCAATCCTGTAACTCCCAAGGCCTGAGAACCAGGAGGGGCTGTGGATGCTGGGGTAAGTCCTGGGGTCCAAAAGTCTAGGCATTTGGCATTGACATTGAACCCAGGAAGATAAGGAAAAAGCTGCTGGGGAAGGAAGATTGCAGTGGGAGCTGCCTGTTCCCCGGGGTAGGGGGTACCGGGCAAGACTGCCAAGGCTGTGGCAGACTATTTGTCAGTAGACACTTACCAAACCGAGGGCAGAAACTTCAGCCTGGGTCCTTCAGAAACAGGGTGAGTGTCTGGCTCCCTCCATGTGTGAATGGCTGCAGTGCCAAGACGAAGGTGTGTGGAAATGGTGGCCTTCAAAACCTTTGAATCTGTTGGGGAATGGTGGTGACAGCTGGGTAGTAAGGAGAGTTTTGTGACTCTCAGGCTGCTTCCCATTGTTTGGAGGTGTCTCTAGGACAGCATGAACAATTTGCAATTTTTGTGGTTTAGTAATAGCTCGTCGTCCATTTCCAAGGATTAAGCTAAGTGGCATTGATGTGATTATTACAGACATAAGTGCCCTGCTCATCATTGCAATGAACACTATATTAAAACAAACAGTGTTTGTGTAGTCTGAAGCTTCTTAAGCTAAAATGCAGGGCAACATTAAAATGTGGCCAAGGACAAGAAGACTGTCCAGTCCCTTTCTAAAGGGGGCCAGGTTCCCTAAGCATATCTCTGGCCAACGCATGTGACTTGGTAGAGGCCCTACATTGCTGGAAAGGGATTTTGTGAGTAGCTTTCCATTTTACCATTTGTATAAGAAGCAACTGAAAGCCGTTAGCCATTCCACCCAACACTGCTGTGGAACACGTGCGCCATCTCTCCACGTTGCAGTTTGATGCAAGTTACCAAGCAGGTCGGTGACAGAGCCAAATTCCAAGATTCAACCTTTTACCTTTGGATGCTTTTCAGCATCTTCCAGAGTGTTGTCTGCTGTCTGCTTTGAGAGGTTTCAGGAGAAGAGATACGCTGCCAGTCGTGGTAGTTAATGTTTGGTTTTATAAACAATTAAACAACCATCTGTTAGTTTGCTTCAGCGACCGTGACAGCACGGCTTAATTGTTGCAGGGATTAAAACGGACATGGCACGTTTGGGTGGTCACATTCTGGGTTCAGTCCAGTGGTTCCAGTCATCATGGCATTACAGAACCTAGCATGTCAACCTGAGTGATTTGTTTACAATCGCGGCCTGTCCGATGGTGAGCACCAACATTGCACCAACATTGCAGCATTAGTCCACTCTGCAGCCTCTGCCCTCTAAAAGCATCTAGGGCATCTAGGCAATCAATAAATTGTATTGAATGGATGAATGACTATGGATCCTACAAAGATAAAAGCTCCATTTTTAAAGGAAGCTGGAGTTTTCCCTTTAAACCCTGCACTGAATGTTAATGTCAATGGGTTCATTTCTAGTCCTCGTGCTGGTATACATGAAGCACCTGTGCCTTGTCCTTAGGTGTCTGTGTTTGTACAATGATGGGATATTTGGGTACGTCTTCATTCCTTACTGATGAGCTTTAAACTGGTCAATGTAATCTCTTCCATTTGTTTCTATTTCTTCCACTGGGGCTCAGTTCAATCCTCGGGTGGAAGAAGGCATCCTTCTGATTGTCCTGTTTTAGAAAAAATTGTTTAGCACATGATCTGTTGAAATTATTTTCTTCCTTGCTCTCAATTGAGGTCTAACATTGCAAAGAATTAAATCATGCATAATGTATTTCCCAATGATATTAGAATTTCTTTTCTAAAATTTTAGTCTTGCACAGTGCTATGATCTGAATGTTTGTGTCCACCCCCCTCCCCAATTCAAACATTGAAATCCTAATCCCCAAGGTGACAAGGCCATTGGAGGGTCATTAGGTTATGAGAGGGCAAAATCCTCATGAATGAGATTAGTGTCTATATAAAAGAGGCCAAGGAGAGAGGTCCTTTGTCCCTTCTGCCAGGTGAGGTCACAGCAAGACAGCACCGTCTATGAGGAAGAAGCCCTTAACCAGAGGCTGAACCTGCTGGCACCTTGATCTTGGACTTTCCAGCCTCCAAAACTGTGAGCAATAAATGTGTGCTGTTTATAAGCCACCCAGTTTAGGGTATTTTGTTATAGCAGCCTGAATGGACTGAGACACTCACCTATGTTCATTTTGTTCTCCTTTTATTCCTTTCCATGCAGTCAAATGCAACATTGCAGGAAACATAAGTTCTCAGATCAGTTTGAGAAGTGCCGGGTTAAATAAACATAGCCAGATTCCCTTGCAGCAGGACTTATCAGAGCCTATATTAAGTATGTTACCACGTGCTGTGAATCTCATCTTGGGGTTACAGCATGTCAGAGTCTCCAAATTTGTTTGATCACAGAAACCTTTTTGTGATGAATTTCTTTTGGGATTAGTGTCCCACCCAGGCACTTTGGGGAACAAAATCATATGGCTTATGGGTTGCTTTTGTTTCTTTTCTCCAACATTTCTCTAAATATAAAATTGTTTTCCGGGCTCTTCCTCTATCCAATTGTGGGCAACACTTAATCAAAAAGTCTGGTTTAAACAAATAGGTATTAAATACATTTAAAAAGGTCTTTAAGTGTTTGCCAAATAGAGGGAAGCTTAGAAAATATTGAAGAGGAGGGTGGTCACGGCCCATCTCCTGCCTCCCCTGGCACAAGGTGAGGGGGCTTCCCTGCCAGCTGGTGGCACAAGTGCAGGGTCTTCTGCAGCGTCACCCTACAGCCAACAGTGACCACGAAAGCACTAGGGACACTTATCCCAATGATGGCTTTTCCAGAATCCCCATAACCCTAAACTCATGACTTTCCAGTGATTTTTGGAGCCTTGAAATGCTCATTACTTGCTTCTATAACATATCCTCTTACAAATAAAAATGCCAGATGGCACATATTCATGTTTTAAATTAGAATTAAAGTTAATTTTTGCTTTGGTGAGATGTCTTTAACTCTGGTATGACTCCCTGGAGAAAACAGTCTCTTTTGAGATCCCAGGAGCCCTCAAGGCATAAAGGTCACTGGGACACAGAAGTCACGTCTGAGATGGCAAACTGTTCCCTTGCTCCTCATCACACCCTCTCCTGATGCCATATGACGCCATATGACAAGTGCCAGCCCTGGCTGGGGATGAGGCAATGGGACCCAGTCACCCAGGAGCATCCTCTTCCCCACCACAAACCACAGAGCCACGTGTGACACACTTTCTGCACATCGTAGCATCTGTGCCCCAAGTGTGACAAAGCCAGAGACGCCAGCAATGTCTAGCTGCCCTGGCCTCCAGGTCTTCACCCACCCTGGACAAGCTTCTCAAAGCAGTTTTGAATAAAGTCAATTCCTTCCGGGGTTTACTATAAAATTTCCCACTGCTGCCGCCGCATTTATAGCAGACTGTTTGTTCATTTATTTTTTACGCTGTCTCAGGACACGGGTGTACTGAAAAAGTGTTTGGGGTAGGAGGACGTTTTTCCATGTCTGGCTTCCTCCTGGAAACAGAGATATTTGGCATGTGTCCAGCCATTGTGCAGGCTTTGGCTTTCCCTTCTTTCCCAGCACAAACCTCTGAAACCTGCCTCCCCCGAGTATCCCTTCTTCCTCCTGGTCTCCAGCCCAGTGGTTTCCTTCTGCACCCCCCAAACTTCCTTCCTGCCCCCTTTGCTGCAGCCATGGAGAGGCTGTAACCCCCCCATCTCCTCCCCACCCCCGCTCCAGCCGGAGCCACAGCCCCAAGTAACTTAATCACCCTTTCATTACCACCCTCCTATGAATGAGGTGGTTGTCCTGGCAGTCAAATGGAATCAAGTGCTATGTTTGCAAAATCCCAAAAACTTATTCTGCTGGGGCCCCAGTGAAGGCCCTAAAATTCAGTGTAGCCAACTGGGGAAGCAAGACAAGGAACCCCCGAGACGGGGCTGTCAGCCTGTTCCAACTGCAGCCTGGTGTGGTGGCAACACCCTGGACTTTGGGGTCAGACAGATATGACTTCGAAACAAGACTCTGCCATTCACTGCTGCGTGATCTTAGGTGAGTTACTTAACTTCTCTGAGTTTGGGTTCTCTGGTCTCCCACTTTACTCGAGTTGCACCAGCCGGCTCACCAATGACGTTGGTTGTGTCATCAGTGAGCTGGCTGGTGCCACTCGAGCAAAGCGGGAGCTATGGCTTCCCACGGGGAAAGCCATGTTCCCTGCGAGTGGAGGTGCTAATCCTAAGATCAACTCCACAGCTGCCTTCCTGGTATTTGGTTGTGAGCCAATTCATTTTTTCTTTTTGTTTGTTTGTTTGATTAGGCTGGTGGGGCTCCTCCCTTTTGCAACCTAAAGAGTTCCTGACTCACCTAAGTACCACATACAAATGACATGGAATCTGCTGATGCAGGAGGTGATCTTGTCCCCCGAAGTTGGACCAGTGTTGGACAAAGGGATGTCAGGTATCGAGAGCCAACTCTTCTCGCTTAGAAAGGAAACATTTCTGTTACTAGATCCCATAAAAGTCAAAACTTTGAAGAATTCTGAAGAACTGGCTGGAGGCATGTCTCCTGCATCCTGAGACTCTTCTACAATGAATACCTTGAGTTGTCAGTTGCTGCAACGTGTTGTGTTAAGGGGGTGTCTCCACTGATTGCTGGAAATTCACTGACCTTTTGATTAGGTGGCCTTGGTGGGCCCTTGGCCATTCCACAGGCTTTGGGCACAGGCGCTCATGAACCTCATCCTCATGGTGAAGACTGGCTCACTTCGGCCTGTCATTAAATCCTGCCCATGAGTGTCAGCCTGGCAGTGAGTGCAGAAAAACCAAGAGCCTAGTGAGACCCAACTCGAACAGTATCTGAATCTGTGACTCTATACGAGTGATGACCCTTTTCTGGGTGTCAATGTCCTCACCTGGAAACGGAGGTTGCTAGACTAGAAGATACAATGTCCTTTGAACTCTAACAATCTGTGGCTTGTTGATATGATTTATAAACTAAAGTCTTGACATTTGGAGAAAAATTAAGGAGTAAAGACTTGGTGTGTCGAGCTCTTCTACCTGAGCAAACACTACGCCCACAAAGTATAAATTCCCAGTGGCAAGGCAAACAATAGGGCCACCGCTGGCGTGGGAGAGGTGGGTTAGGGAAGCCACTGGGAGGGAGACCTCTTTTCTCAGCAGCAAATAACACGACCACTGCCAGGTCAGAGGATCATTAAAATGCACAGAGATGGCGAGGCATAAAATAGGTGTCTACATGTGATTTTAGAATCTCATGAAGAAACTAAGATTATCATGGTGGATAAGATATAATAACTATTCTTCGTGAATACTAATCAGTCTCATTGCTATATTTTGTAATGTGGGGAGAAATATGGGAAGAAAACTGGGACATGTTAGGAAGCGAGGTCATGTACACACAAAAGTCAACTTGGCAAATTCTTTTAGATGCTTTTCCATTGTTTTCTGATCATGAGTACTGTGCAAAGAGGTGAGAAGTCAGTCTGGTGTTTCTTCTTCCTGCATAACTTGTTTGGGGTGGGGGTGGTTATTTCCTGCTTGGATACTTGCAGCATTTTTTGGTTTTTTGGCTTTTGTAACTTAAAAATGTTGTCCATATGCATGTAAGGTGTGGGTTGTGATTTTACCTGGAATTTGTGAGTCCAGTCGGTCAATATACTCGGGTTTCTTTCCAGCTTAGAAAAGTTTTCTCCAATAACATTATTATCATTTATTTCTATTGTTCTGGTTTCTTTGTCAGTAATACTATAAGTCTTAAATTGGATTCCCATCTTCTTTATCTATCCGTATCTACTTATTTTTCCTCACCATTTCTAACTCTATGTTCTCTTCCTGTCCATCCTAGAAGACCTCTCAAGGTTAACTCCCAAACTGGTGATTCCATTTTTCACGCTGTCAGTTTTGCTTATTTCTACCTCCATGAGGGATTTTAATTCTTTAATTGCATTTTTTCTCCATCCATTCTTGTCTCATCTCTCTTTATATCTTTTCTTCCTAACTCTTCATCTGAGTTTTTTCTCTGTGTGTGGTTTTCCATAATTCTTAGACCATGTCTTCTTGTAGTCAAAGATATTTTTTAAATTTCTTTTCTTTTTATTTTTTGAGACACACTCTCACTCTGTCACCTAGGCTAGAATACAGTGGTGTCATCATAGCTCACAGCAACCTCAAACTCCTGGGTCAAGCGCTCCTCCTGCCTCAGCCTCCAAGTAGCTGGGACTAGGGGCATGTGCCCCTATGCCTGGCTAGTTTTTCCTGTTTTTTGTAGAGACAAGGTCTTGCTGTTGCTCAGGCTGATCTTGAACTCTTGAGCTCAAGCAATCTTCCTGCCTCTGCCTCCAAGAGTGCTAGTGAAAGGGGCAGTCTTGTAAAAATAACAGGAAAATACCAAATCCTACCATTTCTCCAGTAACATCTAAAGACCAATCTTGAGCTCTCACTACTTTCTGCTCTCCTAGCTAGCAGGCTCCCTGCAGGGACTCTGTTTTTCACAAACATCTGAAAAGAGCTCCAAAATGCAAATCTTTCTCTTTACATTTTCCAGAAACTGCTTTTAGAATTTGTTTTATAGCCTCAAGGTGTTCCTGAGAAGTTCCCTAGGAACAGCAGGGGACAAACTCCAGGCCTTAGTTTCCTGCCCAAAACCATATCTCAGGGACAAAATCACATTTCCTGTGATAAGTCTGACTACATCTCAGAGATAACCAAGTCTCCAGGAACAGAGAAAACCAGAAAGGTGGACAACTTGATGTCTCAAAACTGCCTGCTAATTACTCCACAGCTATTTCTGTTTCAACTGACAACAATCACTAATTTTTTTTCCCTTTTCTCTTTGTCCCCCAAAAATCAGCAAGCCACTTGGCCTCACTGCTGGCGTCCCTTCTCTTTCTTTGGGGTGCCACACCTTCTCCCTGCTCGCTCTCTCTCTCTCTCTCTCCTCCCTAAAAAGATAAAATAATTTTTTTTTACTTTTATATATTAGTCTCTGCATGAGAAATCTTTCTCCAGCTGCGCTGTGAGCACCTACTAGGCTTTCTACCTCAACCCTGGGGTTGCAGGTGTGAGCCACCGCACCAACCTAAATTTTCTTTTTTTTGTTTCCTGTAGGAAACCTGTTTCAGAGGTAGACTCACCTTCTCTCGACTGAGGAGTTATTTGGCAAACTAGTGATGCCTTTGGAATATTTGCCATGTGCTTAATAGTTTCCAAATATGTCAGCATGTGAATTGTGTTGCATTCTCATACACTCCAACACTTTTCACTGGAGGGAAAGACGGGTCTTTGTTTTCTAAGGTCTTGGCTCTTTAGCCTCAAAGATGTGCTGACAGCTCCTTCGTGTTCCAGGAACCTCTAAAGAAATTGCCTCCATACAAGCCTTTATTTGGGAATTCTGGGTCCTCCCAGGAAAGGACCAGAAGTGTCCAAGAGCAAGAGGGGTTGCAGCCTGGTGTCTCCCAGGATCTGTGAGCTGTGGGACTGAAGTTTCTGCAGGTGGCAGAAACTGACACCCTGCCCAAGTGTGACATTCTAGAAGGGGCTTCACTACAGGGGTGTGTGAACTTCACATCAGGATTGCTAAGCGGGCGTCACCAAAGCCTGCCTCGAGCAGCAGCTCCAGAAGGTGGTGACAACTCCGTCTCCACAGAGGCTGGTCTGCAGAAGGAGCAGTGCTGAGGGCAGTGACCACAGAGTCGAAGAACAAAGGGCCTGTTCCCAGTTTTTGTGAGCTGCATAAGCCAACCGATATTAAGCTTCTTTCAGGCCTCAGAAAGTGAAGGGCTCAGATCCAGACTTTATTGTATTATATATAACATTCAGGGTAATCAAGAAATGTGCCTTTTGTTGCACGTGGGTTTTGTCAAGCAAGTCATCTTGGTTATACATAAATACTGTTGTAGGAAATCCTTAGATTAACCCCCTGAGGCAAGCATTGGAATCCCCATTTTACAGATAGGGAAACAGAGGCACAAAGTTGGTAGGTGATTTTCCCAAGGTCCACAGCTTCCTACTGCGGCAAAATCAACATTCTCATCCAGGACCACAAGATGTCTGAGCTCCGAACCAGTACATTTCATTAACTCCAGGATATGAGGGGCACGTAAGCCTTCATCTTCATCTCCGTCTTCCCAGGAATTTCAGCAGGAAGTTAAGTCAGAAACTTCCTCATATATTTTGTAACAGGTTTCTTTTTCTTATAAACCAAGTCTTGGGATTGTTCCTAAACGTTGATGAATAATGAAAATTTCTAAGAAAGGAAAGTGAGAAAGAATTACTCATTTATTCATCTTACGAGAGAGAAATTTCTAAACTTTATAAACTAAGGAGCAATACCAAAAAAAAAAAAAAGAGGAAGGAAGGAAAAAGCACAAGGGTCAAAATTGAGGAAGAAAGGATAAATCACTATACTTTTCTCGGGCACAAGAAAAATAAGAGAAGACAAAGGACCCTGCACTGGGGGGACTTTGCATTTGAAGATGACCAAGGAATTAACAGGAGGAGGAAAACGGGAATGAGGCCAACCATCTTTGTTAAGGCTGAATATATCGTTACAGCAATCTCTAAGGTTTAGATGGAAACAATGGCCAAGTTTGGCTTTGTGTATTTTATAGTCCTGGCTATATACCAAGTAAGACTCATACCCACAGTTAGTTATCGGGTGGTTGTTTCTGGTGAAGCATAATTTTATAATAAACTTGGGTAGCCTTCATAACAAATGCACTATTGTCCTCTACGTTTTTATTATACATAGAGAAATCATAACCTCATTAGAAGATGGCTCCCCCGCTGCCCTCCAAGATGTGTGTCCCCTCAGGGCACACAAGCAGGGCAAGGGCCAGCAGAGGAATATTCTCAACACATGTGACTTCCACTTTTAAATGCTCACTTCGAACACCTAAACAGCCCGTGGCTCTGCATGGAGAAATTTTTAACATGGATTTTGAGAAAGAAGAATGCCGTCTTTAAGTCGTAATTCTCTAGAGGGTATCAAATGATGGCGAGGAAAACCATGAAGTCAGTTAGCTTCTGACTCAAGATTTCAAAGAAAAAGAAGCATGAAAGAAAATTAAAGACCGTTGGAAAATATAGTGGTGTTCATTTAGAAATCACTGTACATAAAAACTTAGTTTGCTTTCCTTCATCCCTCAAGTGAGTCATTGTTTTCTTAATATAAATAGATATCATTGCATGTTCCTAAGTACACTCCAGGCAGTTTTGTAAATATCAGGATAGAACCAGCTGAAATACAATTGCTTACACCAACCCTGAGTTGCTTCCAGTCTCCAAGTCATTTGACTTCAGAGGCATGCAACAGAAACATCCCAGACCTAAGGTACCAGGCATGCAATAGCCAAGGGGTCACAATCCTAAAGGCAGCTCAACATATTTCTCTCCACCCAGAAATGCATGCCACTTGTCATGAAATTCTGGATGCAGTTTTGCTCTATGTTGCATCATATGTGTATAGAGTTACATGTTTAAATATAATTTATGACCACACTAGTCAGGAACAGAGCGTGAATGAGCAAAGAATATAAATATACTGGGTTCTGTCTCATGCTTTTGAAGCTTGTGGCAAGGTGGTATTCCCCAGTCTCCAGCTTCTCCACCTTCTTGATGGTCAACCACCACTTAATACCATTTAACGCAATAATATGTGCTATGAAGTCCCCATTCATAACACAAATTGGCTGTGTATTTTGCTGTGTATTCCGAGATTCAAAGCTAAAGCAAAAGATAAGGTGTGCAGCTGTTTTCACCCAAGGAACAGAGTATATGATCCATTAGTAAAAATTCTCATACAGCTTCTTTGCAGGACGAGGAATAATTTGCCCAAAGTCCACACACCAAGACCTTACTAGGACTATTTAACTTAATTTTCCCCAGTAGCAGGAATGAAAAGTCAATACTAACCTTTCTAAAAACAATTTGGGGCCGGGCACAGTGGCTCACGCCTGTAATCCTAGCACTTTGGGAGGCCAAGGTGGGAAGATCTCTTGAGCTCAGGAGTTCAAGACCAGCCTGAGCAAGAGTGAGACCCCATCTCTACTCAAAATAGAAAAGACTAGCTGGGTGTGGTGGCAAGTGCCTGTAGTCCCAGCAGGACTCAGGAAGCTGAGATAGGAGGATTGCTCGGGCCCAGGAGTTTGAGGTTGTAGTGAGCTATGATGAGGCCACTGCACTCCAGCCCAGGTGACAGAGCAAGACCCTGTCTCTAGTTTATTTACACTGCTTACTTGGGAGGTTGAGGCAGGAGAATCACTTGAGCCCAGGAGTTTGAGGTTGCAGTGAACTATGATCATGCCACTGCACTGTAGCCTAGGTGACAGAGCAAGACTCTGTCTCACCAAAAAAAAAAAAAAAAAAAAAGGCATATGTCAGAAAAGCTATAATCCTAATACACTTAAAATGAGAAACAGTCATGAATAAAAATTAAGATATTAACCTCTATATACATATAAACTATAATCCTGATAATATGAGGTTTATGCACAAAATAAATACTGAAAGAAGATACAGGGAATTATATTGGTAGTTATTACTGGGTGTTGGGGATTCTATTTTCATCTTTCTATTTTCCATATTTTCCACAATGTCTACAATGACCTTGTGTTAGTTTTATACAGTTGACCCCTGAGCAACACGGGCTTGGACTGCACAACTCCACTTATACTGGGATCCGCTTCCACCTCTGCCACCCCTGACACAAGACCAACCCCTGCTCTCCTTCCTCCTCCTCAGTCTGCTCAAAGTGAAGACGACCATGAAGACCTTTAGGGTGATCCGCTTCCTCTTTATGAATAGCAAATCTATTTTCATTCCTTACGATTTTCTTAATAACATTTTCTTTTCGCTAGCTTACTCTATTGTGAGAACACGGTATATAATACACATAACATACAAAATATGTCTTAATCAACGTTTCCTGTTTTCAGTAAGGCTTTAAGTCAACTGTAGGCTATTAGTAGTTAAGTCTGGGGGGAATCAAAAGTTATACAGGGATTTTTTTTTTTTTGATTGTGCAGAGGATTGGCATTCCAGCCCCCTAGTTGTTCAAGGGTCAACTGTAATCATAAAAAATAATAAACAATATACATTAAAGAAATGATATAAAACTCATACCAAGCGCTGCACAAAGTATGAAGATGTGGAATAAAAGCAGCTCTGTAGTCCCTTAGCTTTTTAAAAGAGTGATCTCTCTACCAACCTCACCTAGGAACTCAAAAGCCTAAACAGTGAGAAAAAAAAAAAAGCGCTAATGGGTTCTAGAAGATTTGGCCGGTAAACTACTCAAGATCTTCTCATATGCTAAAGACACATTCTCCATACACAGAGGCTTATAGAGTTCTTTTGTACATGTTCATCTGCCTGTCCCCATAAAACACGACCTTGCAAGTCGATGTCAGTCGAATCTGAAAGAGGGGCAGCCGGGCCCCAGGTAACATAATGCGCCAGAACATGTCTGCGGCCCTGACAGGTGCAAACAACTCCGCTCGTCTAAATATAAATTGACTTAGGCAGTTTGGAAACAGTCTTTCTCACTTTCTATTCTGATCAAGCAGAAGAATGTTCTCTTCTTTAGTCTGACTTCTGATGCTGGTTATTTTTATTTAGATTAATTCTGCAATAATTTTTATTCTAAGAGAAGTAATATTAAAACTCAAAAAAATGAGAGTCTCCCCCCCAAGATCTTGCATGAGAATAGGGCGACTTAGGTTTGAGCTGTTTTGCACTGAGTTGAGAAAGAGATAAAATATTTGCATTAGTTGAAAAGACTTTCTGGATGAGCAGAAAGCTAATGTTCACACAAATATAAAGGAACACTGTCTAATATTTAAGCCAGAAAGGGGGCGTAAGTTTTAATCAGCGGAGAGGCAATTCTTTGGGGGATTTATAGAACTCTGCAGTCTTTGCCAATTTCTGCCATGTTCCCTCCCATCCCCCCTCGACTCTGGCTCCTCCTTCCAGTACCCTGCTCAATGGTCACTCTGGGAGCGTCCTCTGACCTCCACCATTCCCCAGTCACTCCTGTTGCTAAACACACAGAATCTTCCTCTTAACTCTCCAAACGCAGAGACTCACTTTCCATATATTTATCCCAAAACATTATTTATTAGCCTATGAGCTTCCTGGGGTAAGATTATATTTCACTCATTTTTCCATTCCAGAATTCAGGCTTATGGTAGTTACTCAATAATGTGTTGAATGAATGAATGAATGAATGAATAAGAGAGAATTGAAGGAGTCACAGATGAGCGTAAATGCAAGGAAGAAGAAAGTGATAGCCATGAGAAAAGGACAGTTTATGGAAGAATAATAATTAGCTATGCTTAGCTACTACTGTTTTCTGGTTTATGCGGGGAGGGTATTAAATAAAATTAAGGCTAAAATCCGATGCCAGATATTCTATAAGGAATGTGGTGTGCATTGAGTAAAGGGTTGAAATTTTTCATTTTCACTTTCACCCTTTTTTGCCATAAAATGAGAAGGTCAAGCAAGATGGTATCTGAGGATGGGTCCAGCTCTCAGCTTCTGGGGCTCTGGACTGCTGTGTCTCCTGCTGAGACAGTCCCCCATGCCGACCTGCCCCAAGCTTGCACCCCAGCTCTATTCTGATTGCAAAGAAGACTGTGCTCTTTTCAAACTCACAGATGCCACACTCCTACCTACCAAGGCTGTGGTGTGCCACAACTAAGTTTAGCCCCACTCTCCTGGTCTGAAATAGTCACCTAAACCACAGAGGAAATTATTGCCCATGCTTTCCTAGATCTATGTAGGAAATACGCTTCCAAACCCTAATGCTCTAAAGTTGTATTTACTGTCCCAACTTCTTTCCAGTCTGGGTCAGATCACCCTTTGCCTCATACATTTTGCAATGCCTATTGGCTCTTGGTCTCTGTGCACTCTTTGAGCACGCTCACTACACTGGAGAAGAACTTAGCCAGCACCTGGGTTAAAAATTTCCAACCTACTCATTCAGCTAACAAAAGGGGGTATAAAGTTGGCACAGGGAATACTGTATAGAAATGCTATTTGCCAACCGCCTACCACCATATGATTTCCCAGGTGGTCCTTTATCAGATCTACCCATCTAAGAGAAGAAGAAAGAGGACTAATGATCAGCCTTCATCCTTCAGAAGGGAAGACTGTGCTAGGGAAGCTCTATAGGGCTGAAGGCTTACATGGGATTACTGCAACCACTTAGCGTGAAGTCTTGCATTCCTAGTAAAACTGGAAGCTGATCTTACATCCCTTAGAGCAGAAATTCCCAAATGCCATATTCAACATGATGAATTCTCATAAAGGCAAATGTATCCTACGTGAAGGACCGGCCTTTCTCTGAGATTATGCCCTTCCTGCATTTTGTTGTTATTGCCCTTAAAGAATACTTTTAAAAATAAATAAATAAAAGGATGGCAATAGAAGATGGTAAGGTTTGTTTAAATTCAGTGTCTTTACTTGGCACTTTAAAAAGTTGGCAATCCTATATCTGTTTTCAATATTCTTTCTAAAAGTTTACTGGTCACTAAAACTAGAAAACTGGGAGCCTTACATATAAATTGATATCCTATGGGAGGAGGAGCCTCTGATCCAAACTCTCCTAAGGTCATTTTCTTCTACTTCTTCTTTTTTCTTTTTTTGTTTGGGTTTTTTTTAAGGCCATCATTCCCTACAGACCTCAAGGTGCACCAGAGTTGTCACAGAGGCCCTGTAGATTTCAGTAGTTATTGTAACAGATTCAAGTCAGTTAATTTCTCAAATATACCTACCTGAGCAACTTCAAGTTTATCTGGGGCACTCAGTGCCATGGGTGTTGGTCCTCTGCCCCAATACCGACTTTATAAAAAGCCCTCTCCTGCAAGGCGACGCTCTTCTGTAGGAAATTGCCTCTGTCCCCTGGCGCACGACCTCGGGCTCCTGATGAAACGGTGACCCACCGCCCCCTTCCTAGGCCCTGGCCTCCCGCCTGTCACTCCGGGCGCGCTGCCGATCACGTGGCGGAGCGGTGCACTCGGGGCCGGGGTGTGCGCCCATTGGTCAGCGGCTTCCGTCCCGGGCGCGCCCATTGGCTGCAGGGCGCGTTCACGTGAAGGGGGGTCTGGGATGGGACCCCGCGGCCGAAGAGGTGGCCAGAAAGTTAAAGGGGGCAGAGCGGCCGCGAGCACCGCGAGTCCGGGTGTCAGGCCGGAGGGAGGCGGAGAGGCGGCCACTGTCGCCCACTCACGGAGGCGGCCGCCCGCGGGGGTCGCGACCTGTGCCCGGCCCCACTCCTGCCATCGCGGCCGCTGCCCTGTCTCCCTGCGCTGATGCTGCTGCGGGACTCAGGAGCCGCACCCGGTAAGTACCCCCTCTAGCCTCGAGTGCGAGGTGCAGCGTCAGGGACACCTACACTTTCGCTGTCTGACTCGCACTGACACGCCAGGGGTGGAGTCCTCCAGGATGGCCCCAGTACGCTGTTGCTTCCACGTGGAGAGGACGACCCGGGACCACAGCTGGGATGAGTCGGGCCCGACCCAAGTGTGCTACCGGGCTGCTGGCCGGGCCGCGAGGGGTGGCCCCTGCCTAGGGCTGGGACTGTTGATACCCTACCCTTACCCCCGGTTGTCCTGGGCTCAGAGGTGGCGTAAGTGTCCAGCACGGGAGCTGGCACTTCTGGAGGATGTCTCTGGAGTTGGGCGGTGGGGTCTGGAGCAACCGGCCTGAAACGCGAGGAAACACACTTAGTAGTCTCTCCGGTCGCAGAGGGCGATGGGACATAGGGCGACCCCCGGTCCCTGGGCCCCCGGGCAGAGCCGTCCCGGGCCGGGGGGCTAGGCGGCCGCGCGGGGGTGCTCGTGCCGCGCGCGCTGTGGCCGGGGTGGCCCCGACGCCTGCCCCGCCCCGCCCCGGTGCGATATCTTGGGCTCCTCCTCCTCGTCGTCTCCCTCCCACTGCCGGTCACATCTCCGGGAACCGAGCCCAGACCTTGCCTCCTCCCGGACACCCCGACGCTCACGTAGGCGGTGGCTCTGATGCAGCCAGCGAGCTGGGGCGGGGGCTCCTCCGCGGCCCGGAAGGTGGGTGCACCGCGAGGGAGACCCGGCTCTCGCGGGGAGGTTGGGGGCGGGATGGCGGGGGCTGAGGGGACAAGGTCGAGGAGTGACTTGTGGGATCCTCCAGCCTGGACGCACTGGCCTGCCCCGGGCGCCCTGTTCATGCTCCCCTTTGCAGCCCAGAGAAAGTGCTGTGGAAGGGACAGTAGCTGTAATAGACAAGTGGAGACCTAGAACAACATACTAGAAGGCTGGGGGCCCGTCGTGCTATTGTTTTCTTAAGAAGAGGCGTCAACGAAGGAAAGACTGGACTTGGGAACTCCGAGAGTTCTGGAGTTGTTGGAAGGTGTCGTTGGAAGGTGTCGGAGCCTGTGGGCTCTGTGGCCCGGCCTCCCCTGGAGACCCAGGGTCCCGCAGAAAGTTAGGGCTCAGGGCGGAGGAAGAGAAGAGGAAACGGTCCATTCGGAGAGTTGTCCAGGAGCCAAAGCTAAAGTGAAGACAGCCGGAGGACTTACCGCAGACGTAAAATTGGGGTATTTAGGGAAAAGTTAGTGGGAAGAGAAGCGCCACCAGGCACTGTTAGCAACATAGAATGTCAGAGCCATCAGGGACCTCGGAGGAGAAACCTCAGGCCCAGAACAGTCGAGTGACTCGCCCAAGTGGCACAGCTGGGTGCACCCCTTCTTAGGCCAATGCTGTTTGTTTTTCGATGGCAGGGGCTGTGTCATTTTAACTTACTTCTTTCCTAGAACATGCAGCGTCATCCTCAAATATTTATCTCAGAGATGCTTTGGATGAAGGGGACAGCCTCAAAGGGCACAACTTTTAAGGCTGTTGAATAAGGGCCCCAGGGTCTGAGTACAAGGGGAAAAGATGTCCCCTCTATCCATACTGTATCAGTCAGACCTTTGGGGAGGGAATAAAGAATCGTTGAAGGGAGGGAGATGGCTGAGTCTTAAAAAAAAATCTAACGTGGTTGTGAATGCTTGCCTAATGCACTTTGGCAGTTTTCAGTGTTCCTTGTGGGCTGTGCATGTGTCTGATTTTTCTGTCTTTTCTTATCAGAAAAAATATAAAAGGAGAGAGGAGAGAATGGGGGAGAAAATGTCTTGGCCCCAATACAAAAAAGATTTGCTTTCTGTAAAAGGCACAGGCAGAAAGTCAGTAGCACAGCTGCCTGAAACTGTGAAGGTCATGGGGTTATTTCTGTACAGGTCTATAGTTTTCACAAGAACAATCTCCAAGGGTGCCTAACCTTGGCCAGCTTGAGAAGGTGTGTTTACTTGTCACTAGTGGAACAGAGAAAGCATTTATGCAAAACTCTCCATATGCTCTGCAGTTCTCCTGGCGTGTTAGAGTTTGCCCTGTGTTAGCCTTGAACGTGAATGCTGAAATCTACCCTCAGGCATGACCCTGCTCCTCATCAGGGAAAATTGATCTCTGATCTCTGAGGCGTCTGCATGGAAGCAGAGTATTTGAGAATTTATAGTGGCCCAGGGACCAGCACTCCTATGCTCATGTTCCTGTCTTGAAACTAGTATCCAGATCCTATGTCCTGCTCTGCTGGTTCAAACGTGGGTCTGTATCTTCTGGTTCCCTTTTTCCCCCCCTGACCAATGTGACACGTTGGTGACACGTATTCTTCCTGGCCTGGAGTAGCTGCCAGAGAGTCTGTTAGGAGAGGAGGCCCGGGCTGCAGCCTGGCACATCCTGTGTTGGAACCGATCATTTTCATGTCATTTGCAAATGAAGCACCTGGCCAGGTGCCTTCCTTCCAGGGACTTAAGAAAGTATTACTTTGTGCATGTCAGTTGCTAGGAGCACCTCTAGGTGGTCATCATCGCTGTCACAGTCTGTTGGGGGATTCCTGAGCAGGTCGGAAAAGCCTCCAGCAAACCAGCTCTTTGGGGCACTGATTCGTAGAGAAAAAGCAGGTTAATAAAAGCTGGAATCTACCTGTGAGGACAGGCAAGGCAGCCTACAGACAAGTCATACCCCAGATTGAGGTGTCAGGGGTTAATGTCCTCACCTGCAGTTATGGTAACACACACAAAAAAGTGAAGGGACTCTTGTGCAATGTCCCCGGGGCAGTTGCCCTGGTGGTGATTCTTGGGCCATCTGAACCTTACTTTTGCCTCTCATGGAAGAATCTTGCAAAAACAGTTTGGCTCATGGAAGCACCAGTGGAATTGTTTGATTAGCTCTGGCTCTGGCTGCAGCCTCAACTCCCCAACCCCGGTTCCACGTGTTCTTACAGCTTGGGGATAAAAGGGACCTCAGGACAAATTTATACCACCGGGTCCAAATAGGGAAACTTTACCAAGGTCTTCATCTAGGTCTCCATAACCTGTAGGATTAGAACTGGGCAGAGTGGCTTTAGCCAGCTGCAAGTGTGTGGACGCTTTCATTGATCCCTTTACTGTGGAATTCTGTTTCCACAGTATTTTGAGTTTCCTTTTTCTAGTGTGCGGGAAAGCACGTATGAGGTTGAAGGTGCACAGAGAACTTGCAGTTGACCTTATGCTGACTCAGGCCAGGGGGAAGTGGTGGAGGAGGAAACACACACCCCCCCCCCTTCGCTCCCACAGTTCACACCCAGGATTTTAAGGATAGACAGAGTGAGAGGCACTGGGTACAAGACTTGAGCTGTCATTTGGCTTTCATACATATTTTTTTTTCTTTTTCTCATTCATTCATTCACTCACTCACTCACTTATCCTCCCAAACATATTTAAAGCAAGACAAAAACAAAACAAAAACTGCCTGCGTTACAGTTAGAGCTGAAGGTATAACTCTAATACATTCCAACACAAAGTTTTGCAATGGGCAGGAAGAACTAAAATGCAAGTAATTTGTCCATATAGGACTTTTTTTTACATTGAGCCCATTAGTCAACCCATTGACCCTATGTAAAGCCATCGTGCCTGATTCAGTGAGAACTTTCCTTCCCAGAACAATTGCATGGATATAAGAGCAGCTAATAGAAAGCAAATTTGCCCTTAAAATTTTCCCTAGATAGACTTTTTTTAGAGGGGAAACAGTAAGACAAATATCCTTTAAAATGAAATGTTTAAGTACTTGCATCATGGCCATGAGTTATTCTGTTTTATTTGATTCTGAATTTTAGTGTTTCTCTGACTGGTCATCTCTAAGAGCTTCTTGCATCCTGGAGAAGTGCTGTACTTTTGGAAAAACAGGATCAAACCTGATATGTGTGTGTATTTTCACATTTTTTCTTTTTATATTTGGATAATCAAAATCAGAAGTTGAAACTGAGAGACGATTTACTGGATCAAACCAGTGGTCCCAGCTTTTGAGCTTGTCACTTCTCAGGGGCGGCAGTGGCTGCCTGAGAGTGAGCGCCAGGACACAGCAGCACATACCACATACCTATACCTTTGCCATGAGGAGGGGAGACACGTTTAGGAACTAATCCAGATACTATGTTCTTTGATTCTCTGACTTGAGATTTTAATTCCAGTTTTGTCACCGACTTCAATTTAGCCCATTGAAACTGTTGAATCAAAATACAACTTTGCTATGGTAATTAGAATGATCAAAAGTGCTTGGCTTTAGTGAGGCAGCAGTGTTGGAGTAGTTTTTTGGCAAATCTTAAAATATTTGAGGTTTTTTTATAATTCATTTTTTCTCTGATTATAGAAGCAATATTATTTTAGAAGACATAAGAAAATACAAACCAGGAAAACAGAAATCCTGTCACCTAGATATTCTTACAGTTTTAACTATATCTCTAGTTTTTTTTCTATGCGTCTATGTAATAACATTTGACGCTTAAACAACGTGAGGGTTAGGGGCACTGACTCCCACAAAGCTGAAAATCCACATACAACTTTTGACTCTCCAAAAACTTAACCACTGATTGACCACAAGGCCTACCAATAACATAAACAGTGTATTAACACATATTCTGTAGGTTTTATGTATTATACACTGTGTTCTTATAATATAATAAGCTAGAGGGAAGAAAATGTTATTAAGAGAACTATAAGGAAAAGAAATATTTACTATTCAGTAAGTGGAAGTTGATCATCATAAAAGTCTTCACCTTCATCGTCATCAAGTTGAGTAGGCTGAGGAAGAAGAGGGGTTGGTCTTGCTGTGTCAGGGGTGGTGGAGGCAGAAGAAAATCCAAGTGTAAGTAGACCCACAAGTTCAAACCTGTGTTGTTCAAGGGTCAACTGTATTTTTCCCCACAAATCTGGTCTCTATGTACAATTTTCTAAATTTTTCACATTAATAATATATTATACAATTTTTTTCATGTCTTTTAAATCTTTTCCCAAATAATAGTTTTAATGATTGAATGTATGTTAAATTAAAGTGCACTGCAAACTTTAGTACATTAAGCTCCATGCATTTTTAATTATTTACTTAGGATAAATGCCTGTATGTGACATTAGAACAAAAAGTGATAAGAACATTTAGAAAGCTTGTGCCAATTTAGACCAATAGAAGTTTTGTATTATCTTTTAAATTTTTTTCCTAATTCTTTTTTTTTAATTTTAAAAATCATCTTGCAAATCTTCTTTGTATCATTCCAGTTGTAGTTTTGTGCTGCCAGAGCAAGCACATTTTTCCTAATTCAATAGATAAAATCAGTCATTGTTTCTAATCTAAATTTCTTAAATTAATTATAAGGTTCAGACATTTATGGGCCACTTTTAAATTTCTTTCGTGAATTTTTTATTCATGTTCTTTGCTCATTTTTCTATGTGGAATATTTGACTTTGGTATTGCTTTGTAAGAACACTTTATATATTAAGGTATTAACTCATTGCTGCTATGTTTCTTGTAAAATATTTTCCCAGTTTGTCTTTAATCTTTTTGGTTTTACTTTTTTCATTTATAGAAAAATATAGTTTCATGAACACAAATTTAACCTCTTTTAGCTTGATTCTACTTATTTTTTATTCTTACAGAGGCTATTTTCACCTGTAGAAAAGACAAATATTCACTTACGTGAAAGATTTAAAAATACTAAATTGCTGGTTCTTTTTAAAAGAAAGATATCCTGGAATATAAAAACTTACCAATAAGTTTGATGAAAGCAGGTACTTTCTGTCTTCACTATTGAAGCCTAGTGTCTAGCACAACGCCTGGCATATAATAAACACCAAATCATTATTTGTGGGATGAATCCATTTCTTTTTATCAGATTAAAGTAGTATTTACCATTAAGGCCACAATGAGCTGTCACCTCGCACCTGTTAGAATGGCTGTAACCAAAAAGACAAAAGAAAACAAGTGTTGGCAAGGGTGTGCAGAAAAGGGAACCCTTGTATACTGTTAGTGGGAATGTAACTTAGTACAGCCATATGGAAAACAGTATGGAGGTTCCTCAAAAAAATTTAAAAAACTATCATATGACCCAGCAATCCCACTACTGGGTATATATCCAAAGAAAATGAAACCAGTATGTTGGAGAGATATCTGCACTCCCATGTTGAGTGCAGTATCATTCACAGTAGCCAAGATATGGAATCAACGTAAGTGCCCATCAACAGATCAATGGATAAAGAAAATGTACTATATATACACAGAGGAATACTATTCGGCTGTATAAAAGAAAAAAATCCTATCACTTGGGACAACATGGATGACCCTGGAGGACATTATGTTAAGTAGAATAAGCCAGACACAGAAAGACAAATACTGCATGATCTCACATGTGCAATCTAAAAAAGTCAAACGCAAAGAGAAACAGAGAAGAGAATGGTGGTTGCGAGGGGCTGGAGGGTAGGGGCGAGGGTGGACTGGGCAGATGTTGGTCAAAGGACACACAATTTCAGTTACACAGGAGGAATAAGTTCAAGAGATCCATTGTACGATATAGTGACTATGGTTAATAACAATATATTGTATTCTTGAAAGTTGCTGAAAGAGTGGATTTTAAGTGTTCTGTGCACAAAAAAAATAAGTATATGTAGTAATGCATATTAAACAGTTTAATTTTAGCCATTCCACAGTGCATACATATATATCAAAACATCATGTCATACACCATAAATATATATATAGTTTTTATTTGTCAGTAGGTAAATAAATATCAGTATTTGCCAAAGTTTATTCCTCAGGGTGGCTGTTTGTGGGAGATACTCCAGAAAAAAAGGGTTCTTTTAGGCAAGTAGGTTTGGGAAACTCTGCAAACAGTATGTGCTTTCCATTATCTCCTGTGGCCCATTAGCAGATGGAAGGCCCCAGGAAATCCTGACCAAAAATCCTGTGAACTTAGTGTTAAAACTAGCAGGTTTCATACTCTTTTGTTTTAACCTTGAACATCACCCCCGCGACTTAATCTTCCCGGAAGCCAGTGTTGTGCTGGACCACGCTGGAGTTAGTACCGCACCGTAGCCACGTGGGTGGCATGAAAGGAAACATTGTTCACAGTCCCTGCTAAAATGTTGCGTTTACACATGTATCTGATCTCTTTGCTATTTTTTCTTTTTCTTTTCCTCTTCTGCCAGGGTTCTAGCCTATTCATCTAGCCCAAAGATGGCTGTGGACATAGAATACAGATACAACTGCATGGCCCCTTCCTTGCGCCGGGAGAGATTTGCCTTCAAGATCTCGCCAAAGCCAAGCAAACCCCTGAGACCTTGTATTCAGCTGGGCAGCAAGAATGAAGCCAGTGGAATGGTGGCCCCAGCCGTCCAGGAGAAAAAGGTGAAAAAGCGGGTGTCCTTTGCCGACAACCAAGGACTGGCCCTGACAATGGTCAAAGTGTTCTCAGAATTCGATGACCCGTTAGATATCCCATTTAACATCACCGAGCTCCTAGACAACATCGTGAGCTTGACGACAGCAGAGAGTGAGAGCTTTGTCCTGGACTTCTCCCAGCCTGCTGCAGATTACTTGGACTTCAGAAATCGGCTTCAGGCCGACCACGTGTGCCTTGAGAACTGCGTGCTGAAGGACAGGGCCATCGCGGGCACCGTGAAGGTTCAGAACCTTGCGTTCGAGAAGAGCGTGAAAATAAGGATGACGTTTGACACTTGGAAAAGCTTCACAGACTTTCCTTGTCGGTACGTGAAGGACACTTACGCTGGTTCGGACAGGGACACGTTCTCCTTTGACATTAGCTTACCCGAGAAGATTCAGTCTTACGAAAGAATGGAGTTCGCGGTGTGCTACGAGTGCAACGGCCAGACGCACTGGGACAGCAACAGAGGCAAAAACTACAGGATCATCCGGGCGGAGTTAAAATCCACTCAGGGCGCGGCCGAGCCACACAACGGACCAGATTTGGGTATATCCTTTGACCAGTTTGGAAGCCCTCGGTGTTCCTATGGTCTGTTTCCAGAGTGGCCTAGTTACTTAGGATACGAAAAGCTAGGGCCCTATTACTAGAGGCTGCAGGTGACAGAGCGTGGCGGTGCTGCTACAGGCAAGCCTGGCTCCACTCACCGAGGGACGGGGACGGGAGCCAAGAGAAGATTAAAGCGGAACTGCCGTTAGGCACAGTTTTGGAAAAGGAAGGATCCTGTTCACTTTTCTCTTAAACCAGCAAATCCAGCCGGGTTCAGAGCACAGAACCGGTTTCGCACGCGGAGCAGAGGTGGCATGTGCTGGTCCGTCCGCTTTGGCACCGTGGCAGCCACGAGGGTGTGAGCAGGACGGTGCCAGAAAGAGTCTGGATGGGGACCAAGTCTGCGGCAGTACCCACGAGGCTGGAGGAGCCTGATCTCTCCTCTCCCGTCGGATGTGGAACGTCATCAGTCACCCAGAAGTCGCTGAGCCCCCAGCCACCTCCCAGCAGACCCACTGTTCACCTTTGAGTGTCATCCACCACCCAGGCCTTTCCTGCACGTTGCTGCTCGCCCGTGTGTGCACCTACTTCACATTTCATCTCTGCTGTGACACGCGGACCCGAGGTTGCACATTTCTGATGCAGCTACAGAAGAGAGATGGGATCTGCTCGTTTTGTTTGCAAATTCATTTTTTTGCATTTTATTTTTTTCCCACGGTTCATCCGATGTTCGGGAAAAGGTAATAAGGGCAAATTAGCTTGTGACTGAGACAGGCATGTCCCTCCCCTCTTCCTGACCCACATCTATATGCCAGTGGAGTGCAACACACTAGTTATCCAAAGCCACTGGCTCCTGTGCAATGTCACAGATTGCAGGGTTATGACAAGGTATGACAGTCATGAGTGGGACACTTTGAGCTTTTTCCTCTTGGCTTTCGGGAGAGCTCTCTAAGTACTCACTTTTACCCTGAGTCAGCAGAAGGCTCAGTTACAAGATTGAACTCGCTTGGCTGGCTTGCAAGTGTCTCATTCTTCACAAAAGAATTTTACGTCTCCTTTCCTGGAGCGTCATTGTCTATGCTGTGTTTAGGATATTTGATTTGCAGATCCAGTATGTCTGCAAAGCCTTCGGAAAATGTTTGGTTTTATTTTGACTGTGATTTACAATACCCAGGACATTTTACAAGGACCCAGGGACATTGATTTGGGTGTTCTTATTTATGGTATGTGAGTGTGTAAAAGGATAGGGGAGAAAAACCTCACCACATTCTTATGTTATTTTAAATGTTTGCCAACTCTGAAATATCAGAGATTAATTGTTCTTAATCATATTGGACTAGAGTCTGTTGGTTAATGTTATTGTAAAAGAGACTGTTGGGATATTCATTGTCGGATGGGATCCCCAAAAACCTGTGATTTTCCTGGAGCAAGATTGGTTTTTGCTTAGGGGTGTTTTAAAAATATTTTTACGTACATATTTGTAGAAAGTTGGGGCTTTTTTCTGTTTGTTTTTGGAGTTTGGTTAAATGACTTTTATTTTGTTTTTTGCCTGATCTTATTAAAGTGAGAGTTTTGCTAAGACAAGCAGAAAGAGGAGTGTAGAGTTGCCTAGATTTGAAGGCACAGCTATTGGGCTTGAATTTTCTAGATTAATCGAAAAAGACTTGGTTTATGCCTTTGTACACCACTGTCAGGCAAGCATTGAGTGCCTTGGCTCCTAGAGTTTTGTGGTTGGGTTTGGGGTTTTTTTCATTTTTGAACTTTAAAATGTTTTGACTTTTTAAAAATGCTCTTAGGCGATGTTTAATGTAATCCTTGTTCCTAAAACTGGCTGTTACTAGTCTATAATCTAGTGCTTAGTTTTTTGTGCCTCTTCCAGGTGGGTGGCACTCTGAGATTACATGATAATATAATTTTGGAGGAAATCACATTTGTATCTTATGCTGCAATTGGGCAAAACTATGTTTTATCTAAGCATACCATATATCAAGTATATAGACAGTACTTTAAATGTTATAAATTTGGTGATCAGAACTATTGATAGCATAAATCTAACTCAAATGGAAGCAAAACTGATTTCATGTAGGTCATGAATTTTATTTTGTGTTAAGAAGTGTCCCTTACCCCCCCATGCAGGAAAGGTACAAAATGCACTGTCATTTACATGTTATCAGACTAAGGATCATTCTATGTTCATAAGAAAGAGGCCTCAAGGGACTCCAGAATAAAGTCTGTTTAGTTTTGTATAATAATGATCTTAACACATTCCCCACGTCAACATTTGAAATATGGTAATTCAGTGATAAGGATCTCTTCTAAAACAGCCGTAAACCTTCCCAACTCCCACCCTTCTTTCTCTCAGCTCACCCCAGCTTTATTGCTGGGGGCACAGGTTGCAAGCCCCCAGCCGGCACACCTGGGACGCTCACCCCACCGCGCAGTTCAGAGGCGAGTCCTCACTTGCTTGCAAAGACCCTTCTCCTCCAATACAAGAATCTGCTTGCCTGACTCCCCCATGGGGCTGTCATTCAGTGGCTGGGGGAGGATACTGTCTTCTATCTGGCTTCTGTTTACCACTCACCTCCACCCCACCCCACCTGCCACCCCCAACACAATCTTTCTCTTTTGGCCCACGGTATTCTCAGATGGCCTCAGGAGCCACACTGACGGATTCTCTCGCTCTTCCATAGCTACCATCCGTAGATAGGCCTACACACTTCAGAGGGTGACAGCTTTCCTTCATGGAGACTTCACTGCAGCCTGATTTGCAGTTTGCCTTCAGACAGCCCGAGGTTATGATGACAAATGGCCCCCAGTACCAGTGTCCTTCCCAGGTTGCCCCAAAAGGACCAGCCACCTGTTCCAGATGCAGTTGTCTGGGAATGGGGAAGCAACTTCATTTTCATTTCATATTTATTCCTCCAAATGCCCTGGGGAGCATTTGCAAATTGGGTATCATAAATAAGCTGGAGCATATAAAACAATACTAATTATTATCATAATTAATAAGCTTTCAATATTTCTTGAAAGATATGAAGACTTTGAGTTGGTTTAAAAAAAAAATTCTTGTTTAGGTGAGCTGTTGAGAAGCAACAGAGCTATGGAATTCTCCAGAAATGACAACAATTTAAGAGTCAATGGTAGAATTGATTTTATCTCTAAGATTTAATTTTAATGGTGATAAAACAGGATACATTTTTTAAAATTGTAAAGTTTGAACTAGTAGGAGAATTCTTGGTGGTTTTAATCTTTGAATATCATTTGCTTTTTAAAAACAAGCATTAGTTGTAGTCACCTCAATGTTAAGTGGGTTATATCTGCTCATAAACCAAAAAAGTGTTTGTTCATTGTTGTTTTAGAAGTGTCCATTTTCTGGATCTTCCCTCTCAATGGATAGGGAAAACCAAAAACCTTGGTTGTCTTTCATTTGTTTCCTCTTTTAAAATTCCTCAACTGGATGGAGAACTGGTGGCTCTTGGTTCTGGGGGGGTCCTGATCATGTATCATGATCATGTATGTATCATGTATGATCATGTATCATGACCATGATCACTGACATTGGAGGTGAGAAGTTACACAGATAATGGGATCTTGTAGGGTCACCCAAAGACAGTTTGGCAGCTTATCTTAATTTCCTGCACTGGGATGACACATCTGGAACCAGGAAGGACAGCTGGTGTTCCGGGCAGCTTTCTCGTGGCATGGTTGGAAGCATTGCAGCACACTTTGTAAAGCTACGAACGTCTTCACAGTCTTGTCGATCGGTTCCTAGAGGCCGCTGGGCCGGTGAGGACTTCAACAACGCAGCTGTGATGTTTCACTTTTACTTCAATGTGAATGTAGAACAGGGAACTCATCTGTATTTTTATGCCTAAAAGTGCCTTGTCAAGAAATTTCTGCATGTTTTAAAAAAACAAATATTTTTGTACACAAAGTTCAAGGGGAAATGCACTTTAAAATCACAAGAGTGGATGTTATTTTTGTGTGTAGTAGAAGAGAGTGGTTTGTATCTCAAAAGCAAAAACATAATAAAGGCAGTAAAAACAAAACTGAAACTGTCCTTCTATTCTTAGAGCAAGAGGAAGGGGAGAAATATTTAAAAGCAATTTGTTTCCACATCTAGATCTTAGGTTGCCAAGAGGTAGATCACAATCAATGGTTGGGTTACAGGTGTCAGGCCCAGAGGAAGGGGGTAATTGCTTTATATGCTGGTCATAGGTGAGAAGGTAAGTGCTAGGGTAGAGATACAGGGGCCAGGGTGGTTCTGCGCCCATTGTGAATGATCCAAGGTCAAGTCTGGCTCTTCTTACCCTCTCACTTGCTCTTGAAGTGTAGTGCAGACAAATGTATTCAGATGAAATTCAGAAAATTGTAAGTGGCTATCATAGCTATTTGATCAAACAAACTCTACACAGTGAAATGAACCAGCTCCTGGTAGGATAGTAGCCATTCTCCCCAAGTAAGATTTCCAGAGCTGTTTTATTTCAAAGTTCAGAAAAAGGGATGCAGAGAGAGAGGCAAGTGCTAAACTACCACCAGATGTTCTGTGTCACTAAGCCTTCTGCCGCCGGTAGTGGCTCTCCAGTCAAAAGGCAGAGTGTATTAAAGTTTAGCAGTGTGGATGCAAAAAGTGAGTTCCATGCATAACTTTCTCAAGATTTTTAAACACGGCCCACAATTTGCAGTAACACTGCTTTTTATGAAGGTCTATTTGAGATTCAGTGCGGTTTTCATAATCATTACCTCATTATAAGTTATAAGACAGACATCTCAGGGACATCTGGAGTAAGAAACAAAATTAAAAAAAAAAAAGGAAAACACTTCTCTAGAACAATGCCCCTGAAATAGCAAATATCTAGCTCTGAATAATAATAATTCAGTTGAACATTTACTACTTATCTTCCACAGGGCAGTGCCAGGTCCTGTTTCAAGGGACATTCACCTCTGGTAGGCGTGGAGAGGCGCTGGAAGGTACTAGAAGTCAAGAAGTCTGGATTCTATTCTGGTCCTAATCTGACACTGACCCCTGTAGGCCTCCCATCCCTTGCCAATGGCTCTACAAAAGGGGCCCCGAGTCTGTTTTGCAGGAATAAGGTAATCAGGGGCTCTCGCAGTGCCCTGAATACTTTGGAGAGTCGGCTAACATGTTCATTTTCAAATGGCTTCTAAATATAAACTCTTGCAAGAAGCACCATGTCCGCTATTTGCGTTCTTCCTAAGAATCACAGGAGTGCAGAGCATGCCAGATTCTCGCTTGGACTTCCTCACATCAGCTGTGTCCAGACTAGAAGGGATGCTAGGCAGCTCTCTTTCTAGAGATAAAGAGGTCGAAGGCCGGAGTGAGTTTCCTCAAGTCCCAGAGCCCATCTGTGACCCATTCAGGAGAACAAAGCAGGTGTTTGTTTGGTTTGGGTTTTTTTTTTTTTTTTTGCAAGAATCATTGCCCTGAACCAGAGTCAATTTCACAGAACTGAGAAACCATGATGGTGATTCTGGACAGTGGTCCTTCATGCTGGAGGGATGCAGTTCCCTGGGAGGGGTGAACGCAGTTATCTTCATACAGCAAAAGGAATGTCATTCCCCAGAGCTTCCTAAGCACGCACAGGGACCACAGAGCACGTGGAAGTGTGAAAGTTAGAATGGAACGATGCGGGTCTCTGAGGGCCTGGTTGGACCTCAGGATGGGCTGGTGGAAGAAAACCACCGAAGGGGCCGTGGCTGGGGAGAGGCAGGATCCTTGGCCTCAGCATTCCGTGTCACCAGAACAGAAACCCTGTTGTAGCACAGAAAGGTTTTAACTAGCCCTCATTCCTCTTCCTTCTTGTCACTACCCCTTGGGGAAGGAGAGAGAATAATCTCAACAGATGCCTTGTGCTGTCCCCATGGGGCTCTCTGAGTAAGTGACAGGTTTGCGTTGATGTTGTTCATTTTGCAAACACCGACGTGCCACCGTAGTCTCGGAACCAGGGCTGGGCCTTGGATTTGGCAAAGGTAGGATGAGGCTACACAACTATCAACTTCCTTTGGGGCCAAAGACATCAATAATGATCCAAGATCCCATCCTGTACCCAAAGCTACAAGATCAAGTGGCAACCTTTTTCTGTGTAGCCGCAGATAGTAAGTATTTTAGGTTTTGCTGGCCACATATGGTCTCTGTCATGTATTCTTCTTTGTTTTCACTTTAAAACCCTTTAGAAATGTAAAAATTACTCTTAGCTTGTGGGCTAAGGAACAAGACAGGGGCTGAATCTGTCCTGCAGGCTGAGTTTGCCAACCCCAGTGAAGGGTCCCAGAGGAAGAGATGGGAGAGCTGACTTGCTGAGGTCTGGAGTCATCAGGTTGTTTTCAGTTGCTTTCTTTCTTTCTTTCTTTTTTTTTTTTTTTAAAAAAGCAGCCATAAAATTTATAGTCCAAACTGGGACACCTTTGAGAACACACAGGGATACTGTCGATTATCCTGGAGCACTAAGTGTATACCAGGAACATCTCCGGTAAACTCGACTGTGTGAACACTGCCCGTGCTCACCCATCCTTATCCTTGGGGATTTTCTTAGACCTTGGGAGAACTCAGAAAGCCCAGACTGGTCTTATGTGGCTATCAGTTCTGTCTGGATAGTGCTTTTTTTGGGGTAGGTTCTAACAGCATGGTGATTTAGTCTGCGGTTTAGATGTGTTTTTGTTGGTGGGGTTTTCTTTCCTAATTGTAGTGTGGATGGCCAAAAGCCATTTGGAAATTTCATTCCACTCCTAACAGCTTGTTCAGGAAGAAAGGGGTTATCAATGGCCAGGGCTTATTTCCTACTACAGTTTGCATCCCCGACTTCACCCCTCTTGCCCAACAAATAGGGCACAGCAGAGCTCCCAAGGGAGCTGCTTATTGTGGGCAGAGGTGCTGAGGCCAAACCCAGCAAGACGCCAAGCCCAAGTCCCCAGAAAGTACCATCCAAGTGCCCCTGAGAATTTTGCCAACTACAGGATCTCAGCTTATCTTTCTCTGGCCCGGCAGGTTCAAGAGGCCTTAAGCACCACAGGAGAATGGAGGATGTTGAAATCCATCCCGAAAGCACAGTCTCTGCGCCCAGGCCCTGGACATCTCCCTCCCTTCCTGGTGATACCATGTGGTTCGGGCACCCATGTTCTTCCTTTTAAGTTCTCTATTTACCATTCTGCAGTGCTGAAGGCAGGTCTTAGTGCCTGATGTCAGCACTGAGGGGACTTGGAAAGGTTTTACGAAGCTTTGATGTATCAAAGAGGAGCTCTTTTTTTTTTTCAAAGAGGAGCTCTTCACCACCAAAGAACAGCAAGTTTTCCAATGCTCTCCGCTCTTTGAGAGTTCTTTGAGAGAACGTGGAAACACCACACATCACAACCCGCACTGCTGGAGTTGGTGGGAAAGAGAAATTGCTCACTACTTCTATTGGGCTCACTTCCAGAGCCACCTAGCGGATTGCCTTTCGGTGGACATCTTGGTCCTATTGGAACGTGGAATTAGCCAGGTGAAATTTTACTGATTTTATGATTCTCATGCCATTTTACTAGAAATTATTTTATTATTAATTATTCACCATGAGTCAATTATTTATTGAACCAAATACTGAAATAGTGCCCCCAAATATTTTCATAAATTCTTTTCAAACACTGCTTTGCACATTTGCTCACGCAATATGCATTTGTCCATTTGAATTTTCCAGGGTCATTTCTCACCAATTAATCAATCACATCACCACTTTGGGCCCTCATACCTTATATTACTCATACATTATATTATGCACATGCACGCACGCACATACACACACACACACACACACACACACACACACTGAGACTTTGAAAAGAAAAATCAAAGTATTTTCTCTGAAAAAATCCCTCTGCCACTGGTTCATTTTTCTACATTTAAATGGGTGGCGTTGCCCCAGAGCTTCTGTAAGCAGAACATACTCTGTCCTCACCGGGCAAAGAGCAACACTCCACTGGCAATGGCAGGAGTCAGAGAAAAAGAGTGACACGAGACATCTCTCATGCCTCATCTCAGCCTCTCCGCTATCCTCCCAGACAGGGCATCCGGAGGCATGGGTCTCCCACTGCAACCTCAGCCCTGTGGCAGCAGATTCAGACAGGAGCCACTGGAATCTGTTCTTAAACCAAATCTTATGTGAACCCAACATGCAAAATAGATAGAAAAAAACCTGCCCAAGGTGGAATTTGCAGGAAGTAGGGAACTCTGCCCATTCCCCCCTGCAGACTCCTGAGGGCCCAGAGGCCCCAGAAATATTGGTATGAACCTTTTCCTTAGAACACGGGAATTACACCACCCCTGCTTCCTGTGCTAATGAATGTAGTTGCAGGATAAGACAAAAGCAAGCTACACACAAAATTGTATGGGAGGGAAACATAACTATTTAACCCAATATTATGAAAAAGGACTCTGATTATGTTTTTGTTATGGTATCGAAGATCATCTCCCTTCACAAAATATTGGCTTGTTCACACAGAACCACATTTGTGTTGTCTATTGTCATACATATGTGACTTACATTTACATTCATAAATTAAACTGCTTGACAAGGCGACTTCTATCCCACACTAATAATAACACATAAAACAAAATTATTTAGTGTTTCTATGGGCAAGGTTATGATTGCAGCCAAGTACTGTCTGGGAATATAGAAAGAAAAAGACATATCACTGTCACCAAGCTGTTTAGAATCCTCCTATAGTTATTTTAGTCTTTTCCCAAATTATACATTTTTTATTCCATTTACTCTGTTTGGGCTTATATTAAACTAAGCCCAAACAGAGAGCCCTCATGTTTCTTTTTTTAAAATCCTGTTATTTTGAGATAATCGTAGATTCACATGCAGTTGTAAGAAATAATACAGAGAGATTCCATGTACCGCAGACTCAGTTTTCCCCTAGGGCAACATCTGGCAAAACTAGAATGTCACAACCAGCATATTGACATGAGTCACATCAGGTTATAGGAAATTCCCACCATAGGATCTCTTGTGTCCTTTATAGCCACACCACCTCTTGCCTCCCACACCCACCATGGTCCTTGACCCCTGGCAACCAAGTCTGTTCTCCATTTCTATAATTTTGTCATTCCAAGAATGTCATACAAATGGACTCATAGTATGTAACCTTTGGGGACTGGCTTTATCCACTCAGCAGCATACTTTCCTAGAGATTCATCCAAGCTGTTCCATGTACCAGTGGTTTGTTCCTTTTCATTGCTGAGGACTATTCCACGATGTAGATGTTCCACAGTTTGATTAACAAGTAATACACTGAAGAGCAATTGAGTTGTTTCTAGTTTGGGGCTATTATGAATAAAGCTATTATGAACATTCGTGTTCAGGTTTTTATGTAGATCTAAGCTTTCACTTCTCTGGGACAAACACCCAAGAGTGAAATTGCTGAGTCATATTGCAGTTCCATGTGCAGTTTTATAAGAAACTGCCAAACCATTTTCCAGAGTGGCTGTACCATTTTACAGTGCACCAGTAGTGTATCCAGTTTCTCTGCATCCTCATCAGCTTTTGGTGTTGTCATTATTATTATTATTTTTCTTTTAGGGATGAGATCTCACTCTGTTGCCCAGGCTGAACTACTAGGCTCAAGCGATCCTCCTGCCTCAGCTTCCTGAGTAGCTGGGACTACAGGCACATACACTGTACTTGACTATTGTCACTATGCTTTATTTTAGCAATTCTGAAATGTTTGTATTGACATTGTGGTTTTAATTTGCATTACTCTGATGGTTAATTATTTTGAATATTTGTATGTGCTTATAACTATTCTATTACCTCTTTTCATATAAACTCTAGAAAAATCTTGTCTCTGTCCTCAAAATTCTTTCTGGTATTTTGATCAAAATTGTATTAAATTGATTTCAGAAGAATTGACATTTTTCTATGTTGAATCTTTCAATCCATGAACATAGTATCTCTCTCTATTTATCTAGGTCTTTTTTGATTTCTTTCATCAGCATTTTGTTATTTTCACCATACAGATTCTGCACATAAGTATTTTATTTTATTTGGAGTGATTTTAAATTGTATTGTGTTCTTACGTTTGGTTTTCAAGTGTTCATTGTTAGTACATAGAAATGCAATTGATTTTTGTGTATTGATCTCATACCCTGCAAACTCATTGAACTCACTTATTAGTTCTAGGAGTTTTTTGTAGATTACATGTGATTGTCTATGTAGATAATCATGTCATGTGAAAATAGGGGCAGTTTAATTTCTTCCTTTCCAAACTGTTTGCATGTATTTCTTTTTCTTGCATTTTTGCAGTAGCTAGACTTTTTAGTACCATGTTGAATAAGAGTGGTGCGAGTAGACATCCTTATCCTGTTCCTGATCTTAGGGGAAAATAGTCTTCACCATTATGCATAATATTCCTTGTAGGCTTTTAGAGCTACTCTTTATCAAGTTGAGGAAGATTTCCTTTATTCCTAGTTTGCTGAGAATTTTTATCATGAGTGAGTGTTGGATTTTGCCAAATGCTTTTTCTTTTTCAACTGATATAATCATGCAATATTTCTTTACATTGGATAATTTTGATTGATTTTTTTAATGTTGACCTAGCCTTGCAAACCTGAAATAAATCCTACTTGGTCATGGTGTATAATTCTTTTCATGCATTGCTATATTTGATTTTCTAATATTTTGTTGAGGATTTTTGTGTCTACATTTAGAAGCCCTATTTGGTCTGGTTTTGGCATCAGGGTAATACTAGCCTCATAAAACGAAGTCATAAATGTTCTCTCTCTTTCTTTTTCCAGAAAGAAATTGTGTAACATTATTGTTAATTCTTCTTTAAATGTTTGATGGAATTCACCATTGAAACACTCTGGGCCTAGACATTTGCTTTTGGGGGAACTTTTAAATTATAAATTAATATCTTTAGTGATTATAAGACCTAATAACTAATATTTTAATTAATTATTTTTGCACACTCCCTCACACATCTGGGCACTCAATAAATATTTAACAAATTGGTTTTCTCAATGGATTGTCCAAAGACTATTTTTAAATTAAATAGGACATCTCAATAACCAATCACATAGAATCACTTAGTATAATAAAATGCTCTACTCTACTATGCAAAGTTCTTATTTTCATGGTTTCTAATGGCTTTCATATTTTACACAAGTCAGAACTTGCCTGAACCAAGTTTCATTAAATAATCCTTTACTGTGTGTGATCTACGCTGGTATTTTCTATTCTACTCCATATTATTTAAAATATATATATATTGGTTATAACTCATTAGATTGATTTCAGGACCCATTAATTAGTTACAACCTGTGATTTGAAAAACATTGGTTTAAATATTCTCTCCTGTCCCCTCTGCTTCTGACATTCTATAATTCTATGGTTCATGACTCCTGCTTTTTTTTCTTGACTCCAACACAATGCCTATTGGACATCTATAGCACTGTCATTTTATAATTCATTTCCAAAGTGAACATAAGACAGTTTACAATAAATGCAGACGCAATCTTTTAAGGCGAAAGGGAAAAATGAGAAATCACGGAGAAAATACTTTTTTACTTTTTAGGAATGAAAACAATGATGGAAAGAAAAGTCAAGTCTCAGGACACGCAGATACCAAGTCATTTAGTCTACATTACTTTCCGCCATACTTTGTTAAAAGGGGATCAGTATCTCAAAGATTAAAAGAGGCTGCCGAGAGTGGAGGAAGTGCCCAGGCAGTGCAGCCCTCCTTCCTTGGGGGAAAAGAAAGAGGTCTTGGGTGAACGTGGGCTAGATCACTTCTGTGGTCTAGAAGTGAAGCTAAGGGAAACAGACCATCCCCTCCTCCCCCAGAATCTTGGTCTGGTTTAACTTTCTAGCTAGGAGGGTAGCAGCTCTAAGTGCCATCTGCTGCTATTCCTGTAACTACAAAAACAAATAAACAACAACAACAAAAAGGTGAAAACCACTGAGAAAAAGTAGTTTGAATTTCAGTGTCCAGAGAACGGTCTTTCTGGTGTTATCACAGGCCACACTTTCACTCTATTTTCCTTGTCACTTTGTCATCCTTGTGCTATCATTCAGGATGTGACCATGATTCATAGTATTTCATAAGACTCCGCAGAACCACAGATGTTAAGACATCATGCGGTCCAACCTACCAATTTGACAGATGCAAATGGTGAGGCCACAGAGGTTAGGAGACTTGCCGAATGTTGAACTAGCACTGAGATGGGGGCCGTGAGTGTTGCAAGGGTACTGCTCTTTCACTCCGGACTGCCCACAATGGGTGGGCACCTAGAAGATGTGGAAGCAGCCCCTACATCCACTTCTATTCCTGGTAGTTATGGTTGTTTTACTCTGATCTGGTGGAGACTGGAGAACAGGGTCCCTCACAAACATGACAGCAGTAATGACATTGCAGCATTATAAACTGTACCCCTGTGGGTGATCATCTGTTTGTATCTCTTAGAGGGTGCTCCATTGGCATTGGAATGGGACAAGCCACTGTCATGTAAAACTGTCCAGTGCACCATAGAATATTCACACCCCTGGCTTTTGTCCACTAAATGTCAGTGCGTACCAGGCATTGTGACAACATGGAACACCCCCACGTTTCCAAATGCCCCCTTAAAGTTGAGTACCACTGAGAAATCAATTGTCTGTTTTTCATCTTCTTTCATGAGGCATGATGCATGTCTAGACCAGTTGATGAGCATCCTGCTGATTTAGCAACGTGAAAGCCAGAGCTGTTAGCCCGATTCCTGTTGCTAGAGCCAAGGCTGAAATGCATTGCAGAACGCGCAAGCACCACTCCTCCCACCCTCCTGGCTGTGATTATAGTCCTGAAAGCAGACTCGGAGATACTTAAGCCCCTTTCATTTCAATGTTCCTATCATCCTGGTAGATGAGCCGTCTGTCATAGTTTAAATCCTAAGGTGCAACAAAGGAGTCCCACTCGCAGGTAATCCCAATTGAGCCTTTGCTTACTTTTTCTTCTAATTAAGAAAATAAAATTTGGCTTCCTTTCTCTCCTTCCTAATTCAGCCCAACAGTGATTGGTCAGGCACAAGCAGAGCAGTGACAGTGGCCTGTGCAAGGATGGTATTGGAGGGAGGTGGCAGAGGCAGCTGGTGATAGCTGGCAATGGTCAGAACAGGGTGAGAGGCAGCTCATGTAGTTTAGACAATGGCTGCCTACAAGAAATTGAGCAAAGAAACATACCAAGGATGCTGCAACCTAGAAAAATAGAGACAGGAATATAGCTGTAAAGGTGTGTGTATGTACATACCTATGTTTGTGTGCATGTATTGTATGGATGGATAAAAATACATATACTTCCTAGTTCTGTGCACTGAGCGAGCCTGGGAGAAGCAACACTCCAGTGACAAAGGATACACGTGATGCCAGATCTTGGCTTCTAAATATTCCCTCTCCAGGAAAAAGGATCAAGGCTCCTTAAAGAACTGGCTGACTGATTCAGACCTGTGGCAGGAAAAGTACCAGATCGCCTGGAGGAGCTCATTGTGACAGAAGTGCTCAAAGAATGACAGGCACATGTCAAAATGATGCAGAAGCCAGCTCCATGGGAAACCAACCATCAAAATCTGAGCATCAAAATAATTAATGATAGTGAAGATTTATAACCTACTGAAGAGTAGAATAACAGAATGGGTTATACCTCATTTGTTTATAAACAAATGAGTTTAAAAATGGGAGATGTGAAAGTTCCTCCTTATGATAGGATGCCAACTAACAAACGTAGAGGGAGTAATATCATTAGAAAATTGACATTTGGCGAACATCACAGTAATAATTAATTCCAGCAAGAAATGTCAATGGGTGCTGAAACAAGCAGGTGAAAGTGGAATGCGTAATGGGACATTTACATAATACTTATACATTACATAGGAAACAAGTCACTTCACAGTGGAGAAATGGGGCAGACACTACCCTAATCCAGTGATCAAAGTTACCACCACCCATGGGACACACTGACATCAGGGGCCACTCCATAGGATGCAGTGAGGAGACCACAGCGTCACTTCTCTGACTTTCTGGCCCAAAAGCCATGACCTGGCTCTAGTCACAAGGAAGCACAAGACAGCCCAAATTAAGGGTCATTCTTAATAATGTGATCTTCAGAAAGGTCAAGGGCATGAAACTCAGAGAAAGTTCCAGATGGAGAGAGGCTAGATCATGTGATCATGAATCGGACCTTTGGATAGCAAGCACATCACACGTGGTATTGAAAGGAGTGTGGATGGAAGGCACACGGGAGTTCTTTGTTTTACTCTTGCAACTTCTCTGTAGATCTGAAATTGTTTCAAAGTAAATTTATTTTTTTAAAAATATTCAGACAAGGCCAGGCACAGTGACTCATGCCTGTAATCCCAGCACTTTGGGAGGCTGAGGCAGGAGGATCGCTTGAGGTCAGGAGTTCGTGACCAGCCTGAGCAACAGTGAGACCCTGTGTCTACAAAAGACAGAAAAATTAACCAGGTGTGGTGGTTTACACCTGTAGTCTCAGCTACTGGGAAGCTGATGCAGGAGCATCGCTTGAGCCCAGGAGCTTAAGGCTGCAGTGAGCTATGATCTTGCCACTCCAGGCTGGATGATAGACTGAGAAATCATCTCAAAGAAAAAAGAAAAGAAAACGAAAAGTTTAGACAGATAAGATGACGTTAATGAAAGTTGAAAGTCAGGTGTATGTCTGCACTGCTCAAAGTGCAGCATGGAGGCAGATGTTGGTGACGGTTACTCTTCCACATCAAGAGGAGAAGCTGGCACCCTAATGTGTGTCAACTGCCTCACCAAGTACAATGCTTGGGCGGGCAGGGATTGTAGAGCCTGACTCTCTCCAGGAAGGAAGCAGCATGTTGATTTACATTCTGGTCCACGCTGCTCAAGTCATCAGAGATCACACTTCGAGTAGCACTGGTGTAAATGGCAATGAAACATGAGCTGAAACTTACAAAGGAGGATGTTAGAGTGGAGGGTTCTCTCGTGTGAGAGTCACAGTTAAAAACAGTCATAATCATGTGATTCCCAAGTGCCCAGCTTGGAACATACTCACAGAGGCATTTTGGATGAATGAGATGGACTCGGCAACCACGTGACCCAGCATGGGCCACAAGTCATCCAGTGACCTGATGGGCCTTTTTGCTCAAGACAATTTGAATAAAAAGGCCATCTCCTAGCATCTCTGCAGTCCTCAAAGGAACAGGATGCCTGCCACACTCCCTTAGTACATCACTGATTCTTCAACTGGTCAGACTCTTGCAGTATAGGAGAAAAGGTAATAATTTAAGACTTGTTAATATTTAAATGAGTTAGTGAAGGGGAAAAGTTTCACGCAACCTTAAGAAAAACCTCTCTTGGGCCTAAAAGAGATGTTTCTTGCAGAAACTGTGTTTAGTGCTTGTGTCTAGCAAACTGGAAAATGAACATCTGCACTTGATTTTTTTTTTTTTAGGGACAAAATTTCGCTGTGTCACCCAGGCTGGAGTGCAGTGGCTATTCACAGGCATGATCGTAGCTCACTGCACCTTCCAACTCCAGGGTTTGAGCAATTCTCCTGCCTCAGCCTCCTGAGTAGCTGAGACTAGAGGCATGTGCCACCGTTCCCAGCTTGTATTTGGTTTTAAAAGTTCTTGGTCATCTATTTCTTTTTTCTTTAATATTTTCTTTTTTTAATTTCAGAATATTATGGGGGTGCAAATGTTTTGGTTACATAAATTGCTTTTGTACTATTTGAGTCAAAATTTTAAGTATGCCCATCCCCTAGTGTGTAATATACCCATTAGGTGTGAATTTACACATCCCCTCCTCCCCTCTCCCACCTGCTTGATTTCCAATGAATGTTATTTCCATATGTTCACATAACTGTTGATCGACTAATTCCAGTTTAATGGTGAGTACATGTGGTGTTTGTTTTTCCATTTTCATGATACTTCACTTAGAAGAATGGTCTCCAGTTCCATCCAGGTTAATACAAGAGGTATTCGTTCGCCAATTCTCCTCTTTGAAAAGAATCTTTGTTGGCATGTTCTTCTCACGTGACTGGAGCCAGTTCTTCCTGTTCGTTTTACATTTTACCTTTTCAATAGATTCTACTTGCTGATTCCAAACTAATATGAGCCTTTTTTTTTTAAATGCTTGTGTTTATGCACCAACCCACACTGCTCTACTTCTGTTGCCAAGAACGAGTGTTGCCAGAGTAAATAAAATCACTAGCTTTGTGCACTGCAGTTCAGGCTGGCTGGGAGGTCAAGATCCAATGACAGAGGGGTGGCACTCCAGGCTGGGTTACGTGGCCTTTGGACTGCCCCAATCCACCAGTGGGAGGGACAATCAAAGGAATCAGCAGGTCTTCGGTGCCAGCCAGCACAGTCAGCGACTGCTGCACACTTGGGAAGACACAAACACCCCTACCCGGACCCACGTGAATCCATTGTCCCTGCTGCACCGGTTTTTAGCACCTGGAGGTGCTGCCAAACACGGGGACATCTGCCCAGGGTTGGCTGTTGCAGCTGGCATTGTCGGTCCTGGTTATTCTAGAACCTGTCTCATCAGCACTGCTAAGTCTGAAAGCGTGAACACCACGCATCTGGACAGAGCCCTGGCAGGGATGGAGAGGTTTTCAGAGATCACCAGGAAGCCTCAAAAACAGATGATCTTGCTGCAAATGTTGCGGCCGCTGGGACATTCAGAGCCCCTGGGACGGAGCTATAGCTGAGGTACCTCTTTATTTCCAAACTTAAAAAAACAGGATGCTTCTTGCTGTAGGTCTCCATCATTTGGCCTCTGCTTATTTCCCCAGCATGCCCACCACCCGCTGACTCACACTCTGAGCTTCCGCCAGTGCCAAGTTGCAGGCCTCACATACCTGCTATTTCCTACCGCCAGGCTTTGCTCATAAAATCCCTTCTGCCCTGTCCACCAAAGACAGTGCTGGGCATGGAGCAGATGCCCAGGCATGGTTGTGGACTGAGTTGATGCGACCTCGGCTCCCTCTCTTTTATATTGACCACATACAGGCTTCCACAGTTTACTTTGTGCCCATTCTGTAATGCTTCTCCTTGGCCCATTCCCATAGATGAAAGACCTATCAGCTATCGGCTGAGCCTGTCCCAGAGACATAGATGAGCCGATCAGAATTTTAACCTGGAGGAAAAAATAGCCCTTTGCATTAGATTAACCAACAACACCAGTATAGCCTATACACATATCTCAGATAATGGAAGGAATTGCCTCATCCAAACTAAAAAATACCCAGGGAACTATATCTCTTCTCATTAACAAAGCACCTGTCATCATGGCTCTTAGTTGCTATGGTAATTTTCTCTGACTCGCACGGATGAGGATACTAAGGCCCTGTCACTTGCCATCATTAAAGCAATCTTATAATTCATTATCCAAACTAGGATACTTTCAAAGGTCAAAAGCATTGATATTAATAATTACACCAATACAACAGGTATGAGTAGGACTACTCCTGGCAAATTGGAATATATGGCCACATTTCCCATTGGGCTTTACAGAATCTCACACACATGGACCCATAACAAGCGTTTGCTGGATAAATGTATCTTAGTTTTTTTCTCCAGACTTGTAATTTAAGGTCCTTAAGAACAGAGGTGATGTCTAATGCTGCTCCTAGATTACCCATAGTGGTGGCTATATAATAGCTGCTCAAAAATATCTATTGACTGACTTATGATGAGAGGTTGTTCTCAAGTAAAAATTCTTTGCAAATAACTGGAAATATAAGAATAGAGTTTTGCTGCAAAGTTAAGGCTAGAATATTTGAGTGGGTCATTAACACAGAGAAGATAGTGTTGGCTGGGAATAGAAACCCTCCCAAGACCCTATATATACCTAAGAAAAGTCAACAGTGAGACCTGAAATATATCCATAGGAGGATGGAACCCACCTGTCTTTTGCTGAGCTAAAGCAAGATAAAGGTCATGGGTTTTTACTAATCTTAGTATTTGATAGTGTGGGAAGGGGGAAGAGAGGAATGGAGATTATTTTGTTTAGGAAAAAAGTAGAAAATGACTAATTTTAGGCAATAGCAGCCTTTGGCAAGAATACTTGGATATAATAATAATCCAAAGATAGACTCTTAGTTAACACAAGAAAGAACTGTGGATCTCCAGTGACTGTGGACCTCCAGTGACTCTGGAGTTTCTGCCTCATTTTACAGATGAGACAACTAAGGCCCAGGAAAGTTAAATGACATCTGGTTACCTGTTACCTTTCTGGGAAATCCTTGCTGTGAGAATTTGACATTTGATTATCCATTGGTGGTCACTTCAGCGTCCTAGGGTAACTTCAGCCTCCATTCTAAGGTATTTTTCTCCCCTTTTAGATAAGAAAGTGGAAACTTCTGAAAAGTTTTGCCATGCTAAGGGCCTTCTCTTCTTCTTTGGAGAGTGACTCAACTCCCACGAGGTCCAGGTTAGCAAATGTGGATCAGTTCTTGCAAGCAGCAGGAGACGTGTCAAGACGGAGAGAGCAGATGGGCGTCACAAGCAAAGGCGGGACCATCTGGCCCTCTTGTGTGTGCAAATCTGACCCTCATCGTCACCAGCCCACAGGCTGTAAGACGCTGACATCTGATTCACACATCCCTGGAACCAACTGGAGAGCTCAGTCTCACGGTAAACTGAGGACATAAATTTATGAAAAACCAGAAAGCTCCTCCATTTTAAATACTATGATAGTTTTAGCTGTAGCCAGAAATATCACTTTTGTAAGGTCACTTAATTTTTCCAAGACTCTCCTAATCATCATAAAATTACGGGAGGCAACACCTTGGACATTCACAATAGGGCCACTGAAAGGTTAAATTCATTTCCCAAAGTTACACAGTGAGTCAAAGGGAAAGTATATTTTATGCCCATAACCTCATACTCAAAGCCATTTCTGGGAAGATCGGGAAGGTGAATTCTTCCACTGGCTGTGGCCCAAGCTGTCATTCTCAAAACGACTGCTGTAGCATACTGAATCTGCACCACGCCTCCTTCTGCTCCACTTTTTTCCCCCCCAAGCAGAGTGATTTTTCCAGCACAATTATTTTAAAAAACAAAACAAACAAACAAAAAGTGCAAGGTGGAGAACCTTAGAGAGATTCCAGAAACTAACAAGATTCTGGTGGCAGGAAGGCATTAATGAGAGCTTTAGTTCTTTATTTAGTTCTTTAATTTACCTAATGAAAAGTTGTGGATTGATGAATTCTTCAGAGGAAAGGCCGCATAGCCAATCTCCTGGGCTGTTAGTCTAGGGCTGCAGCAGAGGCCTGGAAACCGAGTTCTGCAAGGGAGTCAGAAACGGAATCAAACTTTTCCTCCCACCCCAGACTGCAGGTTAGGCAGGGAGATTCTTTCTGTAGGTGGGAGAAATTAGCCACCCAACCCCAGAGCACAGGTTGCCAAGAATCAATGACTATTATACCCTTGAGTTTTTTCCCTTTATAGGAATTAGTGCCCTACAAGCAAAAAAAGGGATCCAGCCAAGGTCAATGAACTCCTAAGAAATGACAAGCCGGTACCACTGACTGGAACATAGTAGATCTCAGGTAGCAGGAGCATTAGATGGAGTCAGAGATCTGAAGAACACCATGTTAAGAATAAGAGATCCTGGTTTTATTACTTAAGTTTAGTTGTTAGAAAATATCTGGAACTTAAAGCTATCAATGACACCATGGATATTATTAAATTCATGGTACACAAGCAAAATTTTGCCAAGAGACTTCTTTATAGTTCCTGGACTCCAAAATAAACCTTAGTACTAGACTAAGTAACTTTGGGAAAAGACCTCAGAGTTCATCTTGACTTACTGATGAGCAAGTAGAGGTGAAGAAAAGTGGAGTGACTTGCCCACGGTCTCACAGGGAGTTAGCAATAATGAGGACATGCAGTCAAATCCCTTGATTCTCAGACAAAGGCACACAAATCCCCACATCCGTAGGGATTCCCACCTTCTGGGGGCCTCTTGGATCTTCATATTCTCCCTACTTGGAAGTAGACAAGGGCACCTGAAAGGTAAATATTGAGGCCTGTATTTACATTACCATGAACTATGCTACCACCTTTTGTCTACAGAGAAGGAGAGGTAAAACCTGTGTCTACCCCATTCCTATAAGAAAAGGGGCCTTAAAGTCATGCAGTTCTAGATTTAGTCCCACTTCCACACACACTTAGCTGTGTGACTGAAGACACAAATCACTTCATATCTTTAGGTCTCACTCATTGATTTGCAAAATGAGCATAATAAATTAATTTCTTTCTATTTTTAGTAGAGACAGGGTCTCACTCTTGCTCAGGCTGGTTTCGAACTTCTGACCTTGAGCAATCCACCGGCCTCGGCCTCCCAGACAATGAACATAATAATTGCACCTAATTTGAAGGTTTTGGGGAGGATGAAATGAAATAATGTATACGGAACATTTAGAACTGTGCCTTGCAAAGAACATATGAGCAATTGTTACCACAGTTGAATCTTGAACAACATGGGGGTGAGAGGGGCCAACCCCTCATGCAGTCGAAAATCCACGTATAACTTTTGACTCCCCCAAAACTCAACTACTAATAGCCTTTGATGACCTGAAGCCTTACCGATAACAAACAGTTGATTAACACATATTTTGTATGTTATATACTGAATTCTTACAATAAAGTAAGCTAGAGAAAAGAAAATGTTATTAAGAAAATCATAAGAGAAAACACATTTACAGTACTATACTGTATTTATCAATACTGTAAGTCTACGCCATCTGTGTATAAGATGAACTGTCTGCCTGAAAAGGCAGCTGCAGGCTTCAGTCTCCAGTACATATCCAGTAAGTCAACTTTTTCTTGACTTGACTTTTCTCTGCTTCTTGGGAGCACTTCCAGCCCCACTAGTGGCACTCTGTATGGGTCCCATGGTGTTAGTCAGGGTTTACGGTATTGCACTAAAACCAATGAAAAAGTTTGAAATATTGCAAGAAGTACCAAATGTGACAGAGAGACACAAAGTAAGCACATACTGCTGGAAGAGTGGTACTGATAGTCTTTTGCAACACAGAATTGCTACAAACCTTCAATTTCTAAAAAGTGCAGTATCAGCAAAGCACAATAAAATGCAGTACCGCCTATATTTGGAAGTGTCATTATTTGATACAGACATATAATTGTTTTGTCTTCCTGATAAGTTGACACTTTTATCATTGTGAAATGTCCCTCTGTATCTCTGGTAATACTTTTAGTCTTGAAGTCAACCTTGTCTGATATTATTGCCACTCAGTCTTCTTATGTTTGTTGTTTGTGTGGTATATCTTTTTCTATCCTTTTTCTTTAACTTTCAATTTACTGTTTTTATATTTACAGTATATTTCTTGTAGGCAGTCTACATGTAGGTCTTGCTTTTTTATGCATTATGAACATCTCTGTCTTTAATTGGAATGCTTAGTCTATTGATATTTAATATAATTATCATGATGATTAGATTTAGGCCTACATTTTCTATTTGTTTTCTGTTGGTCCCATCTGGTTGTTATTCCTCTGTTCTTCCTGTCCTGCATTCTTCTGAGTTAATTGTACATTTTAGAATTTTATTTTAATTTGTCCATTCGCTTCTTAGTTATGCCTATTTGCATTAGTTTTTAGTGGTTATTCTAGGGATTATAATACACACCCTTAACTCGTATCGGCAATTTAGAGCTACTTTTGGACTAATTCACATAGAATACCAAAATCTTACACCTGCACAAGTCCCTTTGTTCATCCATTCTTTATGATATGGCTGTCATGTATCTATATACCTTATACATTATATCCATATCCTTATATGTCTATATATATTATAAATAGAGTCTTGATTTTTGCTTAAACAGTCATATGTATTTTAAAGAAATTAAAGGGGAAGTGTTTTTTACGTTTACCAAAACATAAAATTTCTGATGATCTCCATGGTCTGAATGTTTATGCCCCCCCTCAAATGCATATGTTGAATTCCTAATCCCTAAGGTGATAATATTAGGAGGAGGCCTTTGGGAGGTGATTATGTCATGAGGGCAGGACCCCCAGAAACGGGATTAGTGCCCTTATAAAAGGGCCTGAGGGGGCTCAGTTGCCTCTTTCACTGTGTGAGGACACAGCGAGAAGGCAGCATCTATAAACCAGAAAGTGGGCCTCACCAGACAGCAAATCTGCCAATTTTCTGAGCTTGGACTTCCAGCTTCCAGAACTGTAAAAAATGAATTTCTGTTTATAAGTTACCCAGTTTATCGTATTTTGTCTTAGCAGCCTGAATAGACCAATACATTATGGGATAGCTTTCCCATCATTCTAAAGAACTTGTACTATAGCATTTCTTATAGTTTAGATCTGCCAGTAATGAATTATCTTAGTTTGTATTTCTCTGAAAAAGGTCTTTTTTTTTTTTTTTTTTTTTTTTGAGACAGAGTCTCACTCTGTTGCCTGGGCTAGAGTGCTATGGCATCAGCCTAGCTCACAGCAACCTCAAACTCGTGGGCTCAAGTAATCCTTCTGCCTCAGCCTCCCAAGTAGCTGGGACTACAGGCATGCACCACCATGTCTGGCAAATTTTTTCTATATATTTTTAGTTGTCCAGCT
>CAUYRT010023398.1:0-17433 GCA_963574885.1 Lepilemur ruficaudatus
AAAAATATACATATATAAAAATTAGCTGGGCATGGTGGCGCATGCCTGTAGTCCCAGCTACTCGGGAGGCTGAGGCAGAAGGATCGCTTCAGCCCAGGAGTTTGAGGTTGCTGTGAGCTAGGCTGATGCCACGGCACTCTACAGCCTGGGCAACAGAGTGATACTCTGTCTCAAAAAAAAAAAAAAAAATGTCCATACTACCTAAAGTGATCTATAGATTTAATGCAATACCCATCAAAATGCCAATGACATTATTCACAGACATAAAAAAATCCTAAAATTCACATAAAACCACAAAAGAGCCAGGGTAAGGTGGCTCATGCCTGTAATCCTAGCCCTCTGGGAGGCTGAGGCTGGAGGATTGCTTGAGGACAGGAGTTCAAGACCAGCCTGAGCAAGAGCAAGATCCCATCACTACCAAAACTAGAAAAAATTAGCTGGGGGTGGTGGTGCACACCTGTAGTCCTAGCTACTTGGAAGGCTGAGGCAGGAGGATCACTTAAGCCCAGAAATTTGAGGTTGCAGTAGGATATGATTATGCCACTGCAGTCTAGCCCAGGCAACAGAGCAAGAGTCTGTCTCAAAAAACAAATAAACAAACAAAAAACCAACACCACCAACAAAAAAATCCTACAAAATACACTGAATAGCCAAAGCCATCTTAAGCAAAAAGAAAAAGCTGGAGGCATCATACTACCTGACCTCAAAATATACTACAAAGCTATAGTAACCAAAACAGCATATTACTGGTATAAAAACACATTGACCAGTGGAACAGAACAGAGAGTCCAGAAATACATCCATAAATTTACAGCCAACTGATTTTTGATGAAGGTGCCAAGAACACACAATGGGAAAAGGACAGCCTTTTCAATAAATGGTGTTGGTATGACTGGATATCTACATAGAAAAGAATGATATTAGACCCTTATCTCACCCCATCTACAAAAATCAACTCAGGATAAATTAAAGACTTAAACATAAGACCTGAAACTGTAAAACTATTAGAAGAAAGCACAGGAGAAAAACTGCATGACATTGGTGTGGACAATGAATTTTTGCATATGATCAAAAGCAAAAACAGACAAATGGGATCACATCAATCTAAAAGCCTTCCACACAGCTAAGGAAACAATTCACAGAATAAAGCAACAACCTATGTAATGTGAGAAAATATTTGCAAAACATACTTCTGTAAGGGGTTAATATCCAAAATATACAAGGAACTCAATAGCAAGAAAACCAATAACACAACTAAAAAATGGGCAAAAGACTTGAATGGACATTTCTCAAAAGAAGACATAAAAATTAACAACAGATTTATGAAAAGTACTCGACATTACTAATCATTAAGGACATGCAAATTAACACATTGACTGCCATGTGAGTTGTATTTAACTCAGGCTAGCTTTGAGCCTGGGGCCACATAAAAAAACCCTACAGTTGGTTTGTGAAAATCTCTCTTGTTGATATTCTTATTGTTATAATTAATATTGACAATTTAATTCTAAAAATGTGGATTCTGTTGTATATAACTCCTGCACAGAAAACAATAAAAAATAACAAATCAGTCTACCTGAAATCATTACCACTGTAAAAATAATAATAATAATAATAATAAAATAACAAATCAGAAAGGATCATTTTGTTTACTAAAACACTGCGGCCCCAGGGAAAATTTCTTTTTTCCAGTGTGGCAGTCAACGTGTTAAAACCACATTGAGATATCACCTCACACCTGTTAGAATGGCAATAATCAATAAGACCGAAGATAACAAGTGTGGCAAGGATATGAAGAAAAGGGAACCTTCGTACATTGTTAGTGGGAATGTAAATTAGTACAACAATTACGGGAAACAGTGTGGAACTTCCTCAAAAAATTAAAAATAGAACAACTATGCATGATCCAGTAGTCCCACTACTGGATGTATATCCAAAAGAAATAAAATCAGTTTTTTGAAGAGATATCTGCACTCTCATGTTCATTGTAGCATTAACAATACCTAAGATAGGAATCTGTCCATCAATGAATGGATGGATAAAGAAAGTGTGATATATATACACAATAGAATACTATTCAGCCTTTAAAAAGAAGGAAATTCTGTCATTTCTGACAACATGGATGAACCCGGAGGATAATTTGTTAAGTGAAATAAACCAGGCAAAGAAAGACAAATATTGCATGATCTCACTTATATGTTGAATCTAAAAAAGTCAAACTCCTAGAAGCAGAGAGTAGAATGGTGGTTACCAGAGGCTGTAGGGTAGAGGGATTGGGGAGATGTTGGTCAAAGAACACAAAATCTCAGTTAGATAGGAGGAATAAATTCAAGAGATCTTTTGTACATCATGGTGACTATAGTTAATAACAATGTATTGTATACCTGAAAATTATCAAGACAGTAGATTTTAAGTGTTCTAACCAAAAAAAAAAGTATGTGAGATAATACATATATTAAATAGCTTGATTTAGCCATTCCACAATGTATACATATATCAAAACATGTTGTACATCATACATATGTACAATTTTTAGTTGTCAATTTAAAAATTAAAAAAATAGCTAGTAGGAAAGATCAAATTTAGGGTACTTTCAGGAAAACATTGTTTAAAGATGAAGCTGAGAGTGACAGTAAAATCTTTTGTTAAGATACAAATTCCTTTACTATAAGTAAAGGATATGAGAAATTAACTGCATAAAGATACCTGCATAGAGAAAACATGCCTCACTATATCAATGTGGCAATTATCCCTGGCTTTCAGGTCTTCACAAAGGCATTCAGCTGCCTATGATACCATCTGACTGGAATGAGAATTCCATCCTATCCTTCACAAAGTTTCTTTCATAGGGTTTGTTTCATTTCTGCCTAGTCATACTAGCTCTTTTGATAAAGCCCCAGAACATTCCTGAATGTTTACTGTGAGACAAGTTACATCTGAAATCAATTTTCCAAGCATATTGTCATCCTAGAAAATTCAGCTTAGGGAAATTCTGAAAACACAATGGCATAGGAAAGTTGAAAATAAAAGAATAAAAAAAGGCACGTCATTCAAATACTAACCAAAATAAAGCTAGTGTAGCAATATTAATATCAGACAAAATATAATTTAACGTAAAAATTATTAATAAGAAATCAGCAAGAGATTGATGTCTGGCATGACAGCATGAGGAGCTCTGTTGATTTTGTGCCAAATGAAACTGGTGAAAATTATTTTTAACAACAACTACAAATCAACCATATATAAGTCATCTAGAAACAGGACTTATAAACAGCAAATAAACGAATATCTATTCAAGAAAGTCTACAAAAGTTTGGTGAGACAGGTTAGAGTTTGTGGTGTTTGAACCAAGACTGCTCCCCACTTCCACATCTGCCATCCGAGCTCCGCAAGGAGCATGCTACTCCAGACTACTGCAACCAAGAACACATGGCTCCTTTTCCCCTATGCTCCCAGCCAGTGCTGAACTCTCACTTTTCACGCTATCTACAAAAAACTAACTAAAATAGATCAAAGACTTAGATGTAAAAACAAAGTACAAAACTCTTGAGAAGAAAATGTAAGATAAATCTTCATGACCTTGGATTTGGTAAAGGATTCTCAGATGTGACACGAACAGCATAAGCAAAACAGGTAAGTTGGATTTCATCAAAATGAAAACTTTTGTGTTTCCAAGGACACCATCAGGAAAGTGAAAGACAGATAAGGTCTAGCCCTTTCCTTTTACAGTGGGAAATGGAGACCTCAGCAGGCAAGGTGACACACCAACTTTCCTCCTCATGGCATTGCTACTTACCAGGGGCAGTAACAGCAACACGCTGGGACAACTCCAGCGCTTGCTCAAGTGTCTGGGCAAATTATTCCAATTATAGATCACTGGAAATAAAATTATTAATAATTTAGAGCTGTAAGTGTCCAAGTTCAAATTCTACTACAAAAACAGCAGCCTTTCACCAACTATGTATTGAATGCCTCCCATATGTAAGTCATAGAAAAGGAACTCAGAATGCAGAGAGCACTAGCGCACTGCTCTTGACTTCAAGGAGCTTACTAAGCCAGATAAAAAGACAGGTATTAACAGATAATTTAAAGTCAAAACAAGGAGGGCAATGATACATTTTAAAAATGGCAGTGGGAGGGTCCATTTGAAAGGACAGAATTAAATCTACAGTATAGGAAATAAAAAGGACCCTTGACAGTGGCTTTCCTGAAATGGGGTGGGCAGGGCAAAGCATAGGAGGATTATGGCTTTCAGTAGGTGGGAGGACTCCTCCGGTACCAGGACCGAGGGAGGTGCACGGTGACAAGAAAGTAGCAGAGCCTAATGGACTTAAGCGTAATTAAAAGTAATAAAACTCTCTTCCTGTTAAAAAAAAAAAAAGAAAGAAAGTGAAAGACAACCCAAAGAATGTGAAAAATACTTGCAAATCATAATATATGATAAGTGACTTGCATCTAGAATGTATAAAGAACTCTCATAATTAAATAATTAAAGACATATCACCCAATTTAAAAATGCGCAAAAGATCTGAATAGGTATTGTTATCAAAAGTTCAGTGCTTGTCCCTGAGGCCACATCAGAAGAATGAGGACAAGTGGTTTGAGGAGAAGGAAAGAGGGGTTTATTAATTTGTCAGCAAATAAGAAGGATGGAGACTCCAGTCTAAATATGTCACTGTCCTAATAATAATTAGAAATACAGAGTTTTTAAAGGGAGGGTTTCAGCTTAAAGCAGTTGTTGTTCTGTCCCATCTCCCATGAAGACAATCTTGTGGCCTCCGCCCACCTGGGAGGTCCATCAGACCTCTGTCCCCAGGGACAGTTCTGCTGAGCCATCTCCTGTACCACAAAGGACAAAAGACATTGTCTTGCCTCTCCCAACCACTGGCCTGGAGGGAGGGATGTAGGTTTTAGTTCTCAAAAATGGTGAGAAGGTTTTAAAGAAACAGAAAATGTTTTTGCCATTTTTAAAAGGCCATTCCCTCTGTAACAGCATTTCTTCAAAGAAGATATACAAATAACCAAAAAACACATGAAAAGATGTTCAACATCACTAGTCATTAGGGAAATGCAAATCAAAAGTACAGTGAGATACCACTTCATACCAACTAGGATAAGAACAAATGTTGGCAAGGATGTGGAGAAATTAGAACCCTCTTACACTGCTGATGGGAATGTAAAATGGGGCAGTTACTTTGAAAAACAGACTGGCAGTATCTCAAATGGTTAAGCAGAGTTAGGATGTGACCCAACAATTCCACTCCTACATATATACCCAAGGGAAATGAAAACATATGCACATGGAAACTTGTACACAAATGCTTATAGCAATATAATTGATAATAGCTAAAAGGGTGAAATGACCCCAAAGTCCATCAACTGATGAATGGATAAACAATACATGGTATATCTATACAATGAATAGAATATTATGTAGCCGTAAAAAGAATGAAGTACTGATCCATGCTACAACATGGATGAACCTTGAAAACATGCTAAGTGAAAGAAGCTAATCACAAAAGACCACATACTTTATGATTCTATCCATATGAAAGTCCAGAATAGGGAAGTCTATAGAGACAGAAAGTAGATTAGTGTTATCTTAGGGCTGGGTTGGAAGTGGGGGCAAAAGCGTAGGGAATTGATAGCTAAAGGTTATGGATTTTCTCTTTCAGGTAATAAAAATGTTCCAAAGTTGACTGTGGTGATGGTTGCACATATCTGTGACTATACTAAAATCCATTGATTTGTATAATTCAAATAGGTGAATTGTATGGCATGTGAATTATTTCTCAAAGATGTTTTTAAAAAATAAGCTGGAATCAGTTATTTCTCTAAATTAACTATCTACCAAAATAATAGACCAGTTATAAACCTTTTGCACCTAACAACAATTGTCTCAAAATATAAAAAGCAAGAACAGATACAATTGTTTTTTACTTTTTTTTTAGGGGCCATGATAGTCTTCTCTGTATCATTCCAATTTTAGTAGGTGTGCTGCTGAAGTGAGCACACAATTTTTTTTTAAATTGAGATAGGGTCTCACTCTATACCCAGGCTAGAGTTCCACGCCATCATCATAACCCACTGCAACCTCAAACTCAGCCTCTAAAATGAATAGAACTTGAAGGAGAAATTGATAATCTAAAATTATAGTGGGGGGTTTTAATATTTTTCTATCAGAAATGGATGTCAAAAATTTAATAATGTAGAAATTCCATTATTCAATTAAGAAGATATGCCTCTATTTCTATACCTATATCTGCATATAAATATATCTGAACTGAGTGGAGAGACCATCTATTGAACCACAAATTCGAGAATCAATATCACAAGACCTTCTTCTCATAGTGCTATTCTGTCAGAGGCAAATATTCTGCTTGCTTACTCTTCTTACTAGATCCAAATGGTTCATTCAAGTTTGGCTGTGTTAGCATCTCCTCTCCCTTTCACCAATAGGTTAGGTCCCAAGGCCATGGTGCTTCTATCCAGGAACATCTGCAGCTATTTTCTTTTATGGTCCTGCAGCTTTCAGGAATTGGTACTCTCCTCTCCACAATTCCTCTCCTACTTGATTACTTCCTTGTGATAAGGGTAAATTTTTAATCCTTCCAGAGGAGTCTACTGCAGTAGAAATAAGGTACAGAAAAATTTTTCAATAGGTCATCATTGATTACTAATGGGTTATCCTGGTATTATTTTTCTGCAGAGAACTTTGAAGTCAGCTTGTTTTCAAATCCCTGCTTAACAACTTGTTAGCTAGGTAACATCTAGAAAATTTAACTTCTCTAATATTCATTTTTCTCACCTGTAAATTGTGGATAATCATAGCACCTACCTCATATAACTGTTGATAAGACCGAATTTAGTAAGATATTTATAATGATCCCTATAATAAATGCTTCTATTATTTATTGCTGCTTAACCACCCTAAAACTTAAAGCAACCATATGTTTGCTCGTATATCAGCAATCCTGGCTGGGCTCAGCTGAGTGGTTCTACTGCTGATTTCACTTGAAGTTATTCATGTGGCTATAGTCGTCTGGAGCCTCAGGTGGGCCTGGGTGGTTCAATATGGTTTTCCACTCACATAACTCAGTCTGAGTGGCCAGAAGAGCTGGGGGCTGGCTAGACCTCTCTCTTCCTTCACGTGGTTTCTTCAGCAGGATAATCAGACTTTTTATCATATGGTGGCTCAGGGTTCAAAGAGAGAAATAGAAGCTTCTAGGCCTCTTAAGGCTAAACTCTGGAACTCACTTGTGCTGCATTCTACTGGTTAAAGAAGGTCACAAGGCCAGCACAGTAGCAACCAGGAGGGAAAATAGACTCTTTCTCTTGATGGTGGTATGGCATGTACATACAGGATTGCAAAGGTCTGTTAGCTAGAAGACAGGTAGGAGTACTGCCATCTTTGCAAACAAGATTTACCACAGTAGATCACAGTAGACTGCAATAAATATTAGCTATCATTGTTCTTCGGGTTATATAAACTTGGGTTTGAAGATGGGACCAAAAGGGCATGAATATAGGGAGGAACAAGCAGGAACTACACTTAAACAAAACAGTGCAAAACTGAGACAAGGAAAAAAAATTTTTTTTTTTTGAGACAGAGTCTTACTCTTTTTTGTCTGGGCTAGAGTGCTGTGGCACCAGCATAGCTCACAGTAACCTCAAACTCTTGGGCTCAAGCAATCCTTCTGCCTCAGCCTCCCAAGCAGCTGGGATTACAGGCATGTGCCACCATGCCTGGCTAATTTTTTTCTATATATTTTTAGTTAATTAATGCCAATTAATTTCTTCCTATTTTTTTAATAGAGACGGGGTCTCACTCTTGCTCTGGCTGGTTTTGAACTCCTGACCTTGAAAGATCCTCCCGCCTCGGCCTCCCAGAGTGCTAGGATTACAGGCGTGAGCCACTGTGCCCGACCAGGAAAAAATATTGTATTTGGGTTTGTTTGTTTTTTTTCCCAAACCAATAGGTCTTTAATTGCATCATCAAAGTTACAAATAGGTCTTAGGAATCATCTGGCATCTTCATGCAGCTGGACATCTCTTAGATCTTATTCATCAGCCTGCTGAACTGTTCCTTTTTCAGAGACATAGATACCATCCAAAAATTTTCTGATATCCTTGTTTTTAACTATTGTGGCTTGCTGAATCAAAGCAGCTGAATTTGAAGCAAGCTCAGTGTCATTTCCTTCAAGGATCAACTCGTCTTTCTGTGCTTGAGATACTGAACAAGCAACACTTGGCCTCATCTGAACCCTGCGGACGTATTTTTCACCTAAGAAATTTTGTATTTCAACAAGAGACCCATTCTCCTGGATAATGACATTAATGGGAAAGTGAGCATACACAGACCTCATTTTGTAACGGAAGCCCAGTGTAACACCCTTGATCATAGTCTGTACATGACTACAAACAGTACGAACGGTAGCCGGTTCCTTTCTATTTTCCCACCATCTGTTAACCCGGAGCCTCTTCTTTGTCTTTCCAAGGATACTAAGTTCTACATTGATGTGATTGAAGTCCCTCCACAGGGTTTCTTTGGGACTCTTAACAATAACTGTGCATCCCTTAAGAGTGATGTTGACATTTTCTGGAATGTTGACAGTCTGATTGCTGAGAATCATCTTCATTCTCGCAGTAGGTGTGGCAAAAGAGCTGTACTTGGGTTTCTTAAGAAGGCTTTGGGGAGAAAAGAGAGAAAAAGGAGTGAAGAGAGAAAAAGGACAAAAGAAAGATAGGAACTAAGAGAAGTCAAAAGATACTAAAAGGCCAAATGTTACTTCAGGTGAAGTCCAAAGAGATATCCCAGGTGTCAGATGGCCAAAGAAAATGTTAAGTACAATAAAGCCTCATCAGCAATTTGGAGCTGTATGAATAAATTCAATATAAACTTCTCCTTTAACTCCCATAAAAATCCTTAATAAAGTCTCTACAGAAATGCTTTGTGTGAGAGGAGTGTGTATGTATAGCAAAGAAGGAAGACGGTATTAGATTTCCTGTTGGATCCTGTTGTGCAGTGGTGAATGAAGATATGACAGCCAGAAACAAAAACCAAAATATAGAAGAGATCATGGTAAGTACTTCACAATACGCAGAAATCATGGGATCTAAATTTATCTTGGGAGATTTTAACCTCTGGCCAAGATGGAACAGTAGGGATAAAGTTTACCTTCCCACCTAAAACAATACAAAAATTAAAAAGAAAATAATTTGGAAATACATGAAAAAAAACCATTTTTAAGACATTAGGCATGAAGCAATAAAAGACAGTGATCTCTGAGAGGTGGGAAACAAAGGAGGTAAACATGACAGTTGTCCCAGCTTATTGCCTTTGGAGAGAGGATTGGGGAACCTGTGTCCTGGGGCCACATGTGGCCTTCTAGATCCTTGAGTGTGACTTTTTTTTTTTTTTTTGAGACAGAGTCTCACTTTTTTGCCCAGGCTAGAGTGCGTGGTGTCAGCCTAGCTCACAGCAACCTCAAACTCCTAGGCCGAAGCGATCCTTCTGCCTCAACCTCCGAGTAGCTGGGACTACAGGCATGCACCACCATGCCCAGCTAATTTTTTAATATATTTTTAGTTGGCCAATTAATTTCTTTCTATTTTTAGTAGAGATGGGGTCTCGCTCTTGCTCAGGCTGGTCTCGAACTCCTGACCTTGAGCAATCCGCCCGCCTCCGCCTCCCAGAGTGCTAGGATTACAGGCGTGAGCCACCGCGCCCAGCCTTGAGTGTGTGGCTTTTTGACTGAATCCAAACTTCATAGAACAAATCCCTTTATTAGAAAGATTTGTTTTGTAGAATTTGGATTCAGCTGATAGTCTGCCCTTGGGGATCTGGGGCCTATGTTCATATGACAGAGTACCAGAAAGAGGAGTCTCTCTAGAGAGAGAATCCCAAAGGACCCCCTCTCAAGTATTCATCAGAGTAGTGATGAATACACCATATGAAGAAATTACCCAAGGACAGGGAAGGAATAATCTGAAAATATTGGAGGGAACAGTATCCAGGACTCACCAAGGCCAAGTATAGTGCCAGTTCCCACCAGCTAGATTGAAAAAACTCATAATTCATGGGGGTTTGGGTAAAGTATTCAGGAAGTTCTTTCCCCAGTAGTGGGGAATAATCAGCTCCAGATTAAGCGCTGCTGTGAACCTGCCTAAAAATATCACAAAAGCAAGATTCAAGAGGCCCAGACTATTGACAAATACCTTTAATTGCATCCCAGAACAAAAAATATGTATAGGAATATAAAAATATCCAGTACCTAACAGGATAAAATCCACAATATCTGGCACCCGAATAAAGATTATTAGGCATATACGGGGTCAGGAAAACATGACCCACAAAGAAAAATTAACCAACCAATTAAAAGCAACCCAGAACTGACACAGATGTTAGAATTAGCAGAGAAGCACATTAAAACTGTTATTATGACTGGATTCCATATGCACAAAAAAATAAGTAAAGACAAGAAGATATAAAAAAGACACTGAAATCAGACTTGTATAGATGAAAAATACAACATCTAAAATGAAAATATTGACTCTCGGAGTAGCTGGTGTGTTTTCATGTGTCTTGGAAGTGGGGTTATCTCTACTGTCTTCACATAAGGGAAATCCCAGTCACGGCACCAACAACGTCAAGATCCTGGGTTTCGGCAAAAAAAACATGCCAGGGCAACAGTCAGCCCTCAGTTCCTGGTGTGCTCTTGGCTGAAGAACGACCAGACTATGATCCCGGTCCTCTGACTCCTTCCTTGGAAAAATCACCAGCAGGGCCAATAGGAGGGCATAACCCCAGGCAGGGAGCAATTTTACAGGAGCAGCTCTTCATCGTCTCCATGAGTGGAGAGAGACCCACACACTTACTTCCGGACTTCCTTCTCAAGTTGTTTCCTTTTATTGGCCCAGTCTGGGGGCAAGCTCTCAAGAGGTGTGGGATGTTATCAAATGATCAACAGGTGTCCTCAAAATTCCAGCTGCATGTAGAGCTCTCTCTAAGGAAGCCCACCTGGGGGACAGGGTGAACCTCAATGCAGATTCAAGCTAATGGCATGTTAATTGCCCTTAGGTTACTCTAGGTCACTTTCTAAATCCCATCACACCTGGACTAGGGAATTCCCAGATTGATAAAGCATATTCCCTCCTTCCCCAGGTGTAGCAGCTGCTGGGATAGGATTAAGGGTGGGGCAGCACCATAATGGAGTGCCTGCCCTTATTCTTCTTCCCAGGTGTAGCAAATGCTGGAGACAGCACCAAATCAGGACACCCTTATCCTGAGAAGAGCCGAGATCCTAACTATCTACCTAACATTTCCCACTCTCTAGTCTATCCACCTAACAATTTGTTTAAAAGTGTTGCCAGAATGGTATCTCCTGACATGCAGGTCCTGCAGACAGATTCAAACCACTTGCACACGATTTCTGCCTTTTCTCCGTGATTATGCTCTCAGGTTGTAAGATTTTCTTGGTTTTCTAAAGGTTATGTTGACAAGTGTCTCTTTCTCAACATTTTTGCTTATATATATATATAATCTTAATCCATGGTTGGGCTTCTAAAGACAGTAGTTTCCCATCAACAATATTTAAATAAATTCAAGCAACTTATACTACCCCTCCAAAAAAATAAAATAAATATTCACTGGATGAGATTAACAATAGATTAGAAAGGATACAGTAGACTTGAACAACACTATCAACCAACTTGATCTAATTGACAGTTATAGAACAGTCCACTCAACCAAGCAGAATACATGTTCTTTTCAAGTAATCATGGAACATTCACCAAGGTAGACCATATTCTGGTCCGTAAAACAGGTCTCAATAAATTCAGAAGTGTCAAGTATCAAGTATGTCCTCTGACCATATGCTATTAAGTTATAAACCAGTAACAAGAAGATCTCTAGAGAATTCCAAAATATTTAGAAATTATTAATAAATAACATACATCTAATTTTACTATAATTTTGAAGGGCAAGAAGGGTCTCAGCTCTAATCTAGGGCACATTGGGTAACTGGCATAGAAGAAAGAAAAAATTGGTTTCCCAGTGTAGAGGAAATACAGATTAATAATCATGTGAGAGTCAAGGTTAGGATTAAGGCAGAGTGGTCCTTTGGGGCTGATGGTCAGCATGTTTGTAGGAATCTGTATGTATCCATTCCTCTCATTCCCAGTTTCCCAGGCTCCTGATTCCTCAGGGACAGAGACTCTTAGAGATGCCAGTAACTTTTCAAACAATTTAATGGGTCTACATGGGCCAATTAGTTTCACTTCCTCACCTGCTTTCTAAACTTTGATCGATGAACACATCCTTCTCCCCACCTTTGAGCTGCTGGGCTTCCCAGGGGAAAAGACAGCTCTGGGATGTCTCCTACCAGCACAAGATTAGTTGTGAGGAGCTCACCAGGATTGGGGCTGTCTCATTTCTCCAACCCTATGAGAGGTTAAAGTCAGAAGCAGGCTCTGATCCCCAGACTCAATCTATGGACACAATGAGTCTGGCTTTGTCTGTGTTGTTTTTTCACTGAAGTCTTGTATTTTGACTTCTGGAGCAATAGCTCTGCCATTCAGTCATGTGTTTTGCTGGAATTAAATGGTTTGCTTAGGAACACCTGAATCAACTTTGAAGGAAGAAATTCTCTGGTGTTGGATTATCTTCAGGTAGTACCCAGATTTCTGGAAATTTTTAACTACTGATATGTCATATGGAGGGAAGGGAATGTCTAGGACTAAGCATCCTACCCACAGGTTGATTTCCCAGTACACAGAGAATTCTAGCAAGTTAGGAAAGGATATATCTATGTGGCTCAGGAAGAAGATCTGTCTGCTCCTGCAAGTACCCAGCGGTTTAATGTTTCTCAGAGTGTGGTTCAGGGACCACTTGTTTCAGAATCATCAGATTTTGGGGCCCAGTTATAGGCCTATTGGATCGAATTTTCTATTGTTGGGACCTGGAATCTGTACATGACAAACTTCTCTACTAAACCCTGGGCAAGACACTTTACTGTTTAAGAACCATCATTTGAGATCACAGCTGCTCAACAAAATACACTGGCTGCCTGCCCTCCGCATGTGTTCACTATGCTATTCCAGGGTGGAGGGCAAGGATCAGGTATAGATAAAGCCCCTTGCCTATGCCTCCCCTATCTCCAGGCCCCTGGCATTTGTTCTTACTCATAGATACTCCACTTCCTAATTTATTCACATATCACAAGACCACCTTTAAGTGTTCTACTTTTCATTTACAGATACACAGTGTAGCCAACAGAAATAGCGGTTGTTCCAGCATCCTCTGAACAACTGTCAAAGACACCAATTTCTACATAATTCTTTCTTTGACTAATTCTCTATATTCTGAAGAATTCTGAATTTAGTGCAAATTGGAGAGAATAGAGATGAGAGAGGAAAGGGGAGGAGAAGAGAAAGAGAGAGGGGATTTAAAACAAGTAATAAATCTGGAGGCTCTGATCAGCTATCCACTGTATTACCCACCACCCTCCCTGACTCCACCCCACTACCCACCCCCGTGTGGGCTCCCTGCCTCCTCATCTACACTGTCCGCAGTGCTGCACACATTCCTACTCTTCTTTGCTTAGTCCGTTCTTCCCGTCAGAGATACCTGAAGACCTATTACCCAAATTGAAACAGTCCATTTAGGAAAGAAAAAGTGAAGCTGGATCTTAAGAAGTTCTACTCCACTCTTAACAACCATCACTCTACTTCCTTGAAATTCCTGTAAGTTATTCCACCCTGAGAGTTTTACAGTCATTTCTCTGAAGTCCTATAATTTACCTTGAAGCTGAGTTGGCTTTTGGCACCAATGGGGCCAAAGACATCTGTGACCCAAATCTAGGACTACCCCCATTCTGCAGTATTAGGGTCTATTATGAAATAGCAGCTGTTGGGTTGAGTATAGCTGAATGTTACATCTCAAGAGCATCAAATAAATCACAGAATTGCGCTCCCTGTACTCTAAAAGCAGTTGCTGTGTTCTATGTTCAAATTTACACTTATATTTTAAATGCCTAATAACATTGAGGCTCTCTGGGCATTATTGAAAGCTTTTTTCTTGTCACCATTCACAGTGTTCTTTCAACAGACAGAGTGCCTCCATCACCTACTTGACAGCTAAATGTAGCTATCCATATGTCCAGAGTCTTCTCTTGCCTTGGTAGTTTGACAATTCTAGAAATTATGCCAGTGGTTTCTCTTCCAAATCCACCCACCATTTTTCACAGGTGTGTTTTTCACTTATCCTCCTCAGGACAGGAGGAGGTGGCTCACTTTTGTCCTTTTTTCATCCTACCCAATCACATTTGCTGGTTTCAAAGTCTTCACAACTGAGAGCCTTCACCAAAGAGCACAGGGTGCTAAACTGACTCCCGGACCCAGAGGTAACTCAGGAAGACAGGAGGCAGAGGAGCTGATGGGGTGGAGGAGCATGTGGTGTTTGGGTGATGCATCCACAGTTGTTCACTCTGAATAGAAAAGGCATTTATTTATTTATTTATTTATTTGAGACAGAATCTCTCTCACTCTTTTGCCTGGGCTAGAGTGAGTGCCATAGCATCAGCCTAGCTCACAGCAACCTCAAACTCCTGAGCTCAAGCAATCCTTCTGCCTCAGCCTCCCGAGTAGCTGGGACTACAGGCATGTGCCACCATGCCTGGCTAATATTTTCTATATATTTTTGGTTGGCCAATTAATTTCTTTCTATTTTTAGTAGAGACAGGGTCTCGCTCTTGCTCAGGTTGGCTTCGAACTCCTGACCTTGAGCGATCCTCCCGCCTTGGCCTCCCAGAGTGCTAGGATTACAGGCATGAGCCACTGTGCCTGGCGAGAAAAGGCATTTATTTATACAAATCCTCAGTCTTGGAGAGGGGCTGTTCCTTCCTTGCTGTGCCCAACCCTCAGCATAGGGTGATTCTGTTCTCTGGAAATGACCACTTCCTTTGTGAATGATGGGGGGCACTTTCCACTTGGCTGAGGCTCCCACGTGTGAAGGCTCAGTTTGCTTTTTGCACCAACCCCTTCTCTCCACCTTTTCAGCCCTCGTCACCATGAGAAGCCACAGTACTAAGTTCACAGGGACAGTTTTATAGCTGAGCCAATGAACTACCTACAGCTCTTCTGAAGGCCTGTTTTATTATTCTCGCTTAGTTCACGTTTCTGTCTATATTGTTTGGTGGTGGGTTGCTTGCTAAATTTTGTTGTTTCATCTCATTTATCATGTTTATTTATGTGTTAGGTCTGTCTTCCCCTTGAGAATACGCATAGCTAAACTTCTTTGAACTTTCTTAATGTGTTAGACCTTGTTCAAGTGTTTTACATGGATTAATTCATTGAATTTTTATAACAATCTTTTGAGGTAGGTGCTATTATCCCTACTTTCCAGATGAAAACATGGAAACTCTGTGAGAGGTTAGGTAACATGCTCAAGATTACACAGTTTGTTAGTGGTAAAGTCCCAGCTTTAAACCTTGGCAATCTGACACCAGTGTGCTCAAACACAAAATATACTGTCTTGAGAACATAAGCTTCCCAAGGTCAGGCACTCTTGAATTCCTGATAGGTAGAACCAGAGCTAAGCATATAGAAAACTACGATTACATACTTGGTAAGTGACCGTTGCATTACTTAGAATTTTTTAAGATTCCTGAGAGACCATATTGTATATATTTCTTTTATATTTTCCATTGCTGCTCAAGTTAACTCTTACTAACCAAGCAAGCAAGCAGAGAAAGTCCTCACTATGACAGAGTTCCAGACTAAGCCAAATTTCCTCAATAAGACTAATCTTCAGAAGGCTGTCCCTAGGGCAGAAGTAAACTTAGTCGGACCCTCTGGGTGTCCAACCTCATTTATGATGTTGCCTTCTTTCCACACTCCAGAGCACTGGGGAAACATGGAAGGGGTAAATCTGAGCCAGGGGATTGAGTTTGAGCTCCTGGGCCTCACCAGTGATGTCCAGCTCCAGAGGCTGCTCTTTGTGGTGTTCCTGGGCATGTACACCATCACCGTACTGGGGAACCTGGGCATGTTCTTCCTGATCCAAGTGAGTGCCATCCTGCACACACCCATGTACTCCTTTCTGAAGAGTCTCTCCTTCTTAGATTTCTGCTACTCCTCCACAGTTGTCCCCCAGACCCTGGTGAACTTCTTGGCCAAGAGGAAAGTGATCTCCTATCTTGGCTGCATGGCTCAGATGTTTTTCTTTGCGGGTTTCGCCACCAGTGAGTGCTATCTCATCGCTGCCATGGCGTATGACCGCTATGCGGCTATTTGTAATCCCCTGCTCTACCCAACCATCATGTCTCCTGAGGTCTGTGCCTCTCTGATTGTGGGCTCTTACAGTGCAGGATTTCTCAATTCTCTTATTCACACAAGCTGTATCTTCAATCTGAAATTCTGTGGTGCTCATGTGGTCACTCACTTCTTTTGTGATGGACCGCCCATCCTATCCCTGTCTTGTGTGGACACTTCACTGTGTGAGATCCTGCTCTTCATCTTTGCTGGTTTCAACCTCTTGAACTGCACCCTCACCATCTTGATCTCCTACTTCTTAATCCTCATCACCGTCCTGAGAATGAACTCAGCCCAGGGCAGGTTTAAGGCATTTTCTACCTGTGCCTCCCACCTCACTGCCGTCTGTCTCTTTTTTGGCACAACGCTTTTTATGTACCTGCGGCCCAGGTCGAGCTACTCCCTGACCCAAGACCGCACAGTTGCTGTGATCTACACAGTGGTGATCCCAATGCTGAACCCCTTAATCTACTCTTTGAGAAACATGGATGTAAAGGAGGCTTTAAGAAAGGTTTGGGGCAGGAAAACAATGGAATGATCTTCTCAACTCATTACCGCACATCTTTAGAAAGCCAGGAGAATATTACCTTACCTGGTGCTACTCTGAGCACATTCCCATGCTCATCCCTGTGAATAGTGGGCATGTCCTCTGGTCTGCAGGTGCTTCTGCATCTACCTGCCACAGAAGAACTGATGGTGTCATAGAGACTAAGAGGTGAGAAGGGAGTGTCTGCTTGTTGCACAATTGGTCCCATTGGCAAGATTTAGTTATGCTTATTCAGATGCTTCATTCATTTTTCTGAATGTATTTTATTATTATAAATGGACATTTATATTCTTCATGATAATGTTATTTTCTTATCTAACTTGAAGACCTTGGCTGCTTGGGGAGATCCTTTGTATTCTTTACTATATCCTCTTCATAAAAACTGGCTCCTTGGCTGGGAGCGGTGGCTCACGCCTGTAATCCTAGCACTCTGGGAGGCCGAGGCGGGCGAATCGCTCAAGGTCAGGAGTTCAAGACCAGCCTGAGCAAGAGCAAGACCCCGTCTCTACTATGAATAGAAAGAAATTAATTGGACAACTAAAAATATATGTAAAAAATTAGCCGGGCATGGTGGC
>CAUYRT010023399.1:0-13681 GCA_963574885.1 Lepilemur ruficaudatus
ATCCTGGATTAAGCTTGAGCCCATTATTCAAAGTGAGGTGACACAAGACCCAAAGAATGAGTTCCACTTGTACTTACCATCAAATTGGTATTGACTGATTAACACTATGGTGCTCAAAGGGTGGGAGCGAACACTGGGGAATTGGGGGGTGGGGTATAGACCCAAGTCTGAGTGACGTGGGGGGTCACTGTGGAGGGGTGGGATATGCTTGAAAAGTAGTTGGGGAGCGGAATTAGGGGTCTCAATAGGGGAAAGGAATGCCTCAAAAACTGATTCATGTGATTAACTGTACACCTTGGTAAATTCACTGAAAATCATTTAATTGTACACTGAACATGGTTGGTTGTACGTAGATACAGTTGGAGCACTATGTATGTACTCTATGGACTACTTTGACAGAGTAGGTTTTTGAATGTAACAAGATAAGTCAATTTGAGTGGTAATATATTTTGGGAAATCAGCTCACTACAAATTATGACTGTAAACATTGTACTGTAAATGCTTTGTAGTTTTCCCCCAATAAAAAAAAAAAAAGAGTGGCATGTGTGGGGTGCTTCACTAATATTTTGTTAACTATCCCTTTTGCTTATTGGTTCAATCAATGAGAAATGCATGAGTAGTCCTTAATTTCAACTGATTTTTATAGATAAAATGTTATAATTTACTAGCATTTAAAAAAAATCTGATGTAATTACTGACTAAAAGACATGAAGTCTTCGTGGTATGTTTTCTTCTAGGTTTACAAAGCCCTATTATTTTCCCTAGAAATCCTCCTAAGAGTAAGGGAATCTGTAATAAAGCTTCTCTCTCTCTCTCTCTCTCTCTCTCTCTCTCTGAACATAAAAAGCAAATGCATGATGTTCTCCAATGAAAAGGAAATAAATACTTAAGCAGTTTTATTTTTAAATGTATTTGATAACCTTTATATAAATAATGTCCCTTTGAGTTCGGAAGAAGGTATAATTGCCATCAATAGAAACAGCAGGAAAGGCCAATTTATATTGTAAAAATATTTGAGTGTATTTTCGGTGTTTAATCTCTCAGTCTGAAATTTTCAAAGATTTGTACTCATTATTCAGGGAAAGGTGAGGGTTTATTTATCTTTGTAGTTTTTTCTCATGTTATGCTGATTGTACTTTTACCATATTTTGCAAAACATTTTTACTTATTTTACAGTCGAATATATATTGCTAGTATATTTAAAACACTTCAAAGTTTCCCATTAATTTCAGAATAAAGTTGAAGTTTCCTATACAAAGGTGTATGACCTATGTAGACTACTCTTACTCTTCTACTTCTTCACCGAACAAAACTGAGAAACTTACAGTTTTTCAAATATAGGATATAGTTCCAGGTAACTTCTACTTGAGAAATCATCTTCTTTTGTGCTTTGGTACTTCACAAGGAGGCAAAATCCTCCTTACCTTTCAAACACCACTTGGATCTCTCTCAGTGAAACTTTCTTAGTGCAATGGTCCCCACTCTCCTCCACCTGCCTCCAGTCAGAGTTAAATCTTCTCTTTACTGTGCAATTTCTACGTATGATATAAATTTCTGTTATTTTACATAAGATGTAACTTTTTGTACTGAATATCTCTTCTATGATTATAATATCCTGTCTACAGGGACTCGTAACTATCTGTTATAATATCTGCATTAGAAAATTTTGTGTCTGATACATAATAGGCAAATAAAAACTTAAAAAAATTACTACTTGATTAATAAGAAAAAATTGAATGGCAGGAAAAGTAGGTCATTTGCTCATAAGTAGCAAAAGTAGCTATTTTTCAATCTTGGAACCCTCTTAGAATTGTGTTAGACAGTTGTTTTTGTTTTAGTTAAATTTACTACATACCTTTCTAGGTGAATTTTTTTGCATTTTATTATTTAATATTCATAGAATTATTTTGTGGTATTTTAATATTCTTTTTATAAGTGAAAAGACTGAGTACCAAAAGAGTTAAATAACTTGTTCAATGTCACAAAGATGAATAACAAGGCAATATTTGAGCACAATTCTGGCTTCAAAGCTAGTACTCTTCTGGCATTAGTGGAAGATACCCATTATATGTCAAAGGAGAAGCTTTAGGAGAGAAAACGAAGCACCACTAGAGAGCTAGTTCTTTGAGATTTTAAACTTGTTTATAGTATGTTATTGTTGAGAATATATTTTACTTAAGTCAACCCAGACACTGATAACCTTAAAATTAAGCAGTTAAGACGGTTTATTGCAATTACGTTTTACTTGTTCTAGTTTTCCCCTAAATGGAAAATTTAAAGAAAACATTCTAACTATATTCTGTAGCTAACCCAGAGCATTAACTGTTCTATACTTGCATACAATATGCTCTAACTGGATTTTTATCACATAAGCTTTTCAAGTTAAATATATCTATTTTGACCTCTATTTAAACCTCCCTTGAAACCCACATTTTATTGGTTTTAACTATATTGATTTTTCAATTGAAGATAACATTCCATTCACATGAAAGTTCATTTCTTACAGCTTTCCATTTATAAGGCCCTGCATTTTGATTTAATGTTATTTTCTTGCAGAAACTAAAGTTTGTAGGTCAATCTTGAAGAATGCATATAACCACAAATATAGCAGATGCCTCATAAAATTATGTTCTACCACTTCTCTGTGACCTCTGTCAAGGAAATAACATTCAAACCTGCGTCAACATGAACAGCTGTGGATGCCGCTGTTAGATAGCCATGACCTATCCTCCCAAGGGTAGTGCCCAACCGGGAGGGAATGGTGATTATTGCAGAGTCAATGTTATTAACGCCAACATAAATCAGAAAATACTGCCTCAAATCTAAAAATTAGATGCCACAGTTCATAAAAAGAAGCAAACTTCCTTTCTAATAAATCAACCCAAGTCCTATGTAGAAGTTTATGGAAATGATAATGAAAATTTATAAAGATTTTTATATCCTTCAAAACTTCATTTACAATAAATGTGTAAATGGACATATAAATTGCACATTTCTTTTATAGAGAAGTACATTAGAAATCATATTATTCTTTTCGGCTGAAAGAGCTTTTAAGCAGAACTTCGCAGTGCGTATGATGGTAGGACTAAATGTTACAGCTATTTTCATTAGGTTTCACTGTGACTTAGCTTGCTAGACCAATTCATAAGTAGTGAGGAAGATGCAAAACCAGGAATTTGTTTCACACGGCTAAATGTATTCACTAAAACAAATGTTTTCATGTTATAGCTTTTCCACTTGATCGATAGGCCTTTTTAAAAGGTAAAAACCCATATTTATGTGTATGTATGCATGTATATACACATAAAACACATAAACACATATATAATATACATATATAAAACACACATATGTATCCCATTCATATGCACACGCATATTTACATTCACGTATACACATGGACTTGAACACACTTTGGTTTATCTGGTTTAAGATTTTCCAATTGCTAGCGGTTAACTTTTAGCTGGCACAAGATATACAAACCTCAGCCCAAGGAATCTTTGAATAAAAAGAAAAGAGCTATATATGTTTAATTAATTAAAATTTCTGTTCTAGTTTAAGAATGTTAAAACTCTACAGTTTTCCATGAGCTCAGGAAATTAAATAAAAATAACCAAATATTTCCATGTATTGAAATGTATTCTCTTTTGGAAGAAACCTTTTGACTGCTTTATAGCACATAAGTATCAAAATAACTTTTGACATGACATTTGAATTCGTAACTCCATGAAAATGCAGTTTTAAGATATCCCCAAGTTCTTTGCTGGGATTTTGCTCCCCAGATATAGTTCAGAGTCCAGGGAACTACAGGGTCTCCTCATTGACTGTGTTTGAGCCACAGGCAAATGTAGGAGGAACGTCATTAAAAACCATTTCTTTTGCTAAACCATGCAGAAATGTAAGTGTAGAACATTTCAAAAGTTGGAACAAGTTAAGGGAGAAAATGCTCATCTAACAACATAGCCTACATACCTTTATTCAACAATTTCTTTATAAATTGTCCTCTACATGCCAAGGATGTGAACAAAGCAGTGAGAAAAAACAGACCTAACAACCACTCTCATGATTTTTAAAACTTATTTAGGGGCAACAGATAGTGAAGAAGTAAACTGGTATTTAATATAAAGAGTAACATATTGCTAATAAATCATCAGGTAGGATATAAGGATAGTGAGAGAAAGCTGATATTTTAGATAAAGTGAACGGGAATTTTTTTCTCAGTAAGAAGACTTAAAAAATTAGAACCTACATGTGTCAATATTTTGGGAAACTGTGGAGTGAGCAAAGAGGATGAGAGCAGGAAATAAGATGAGAGAGGGAGAAGCTGAGGGATCAGGGTGGACTTTCAGCCCGTATGAAAGAATCTGGCTTTTTTTCTAGGTGAGATGGAAAACCATTGGAAAGGCTGGGGCAGAGAGGTGACATGGAATTATTAGATTTTATAAAAATAAATAAAAAGTGATCAAAAGTAGCATCAGAGAGACCAATTTGGAGGCTCCTGCAGTAATCCAGGTATAGAAGATGGTTGAATAGAGGAGATCGAAGTGGGGAGAAGTCAGACCCTGGATCGTATTTTGAAGGTAGAGTTGGCATGATTTGCAATAGATTGGATATTAGGTGAGAAATAACAACACCTTAATAATATCTGTTTTCTCCATAGTCCACTTGTTCCCTAATACTTCTTTTTCACTTAAGCTTTCACTGCCTGAACCCTGTGACTCATTTCAAGCGAAAGTATCCTGGAGACAAAGAACCGTGCAGAGTAAAAATCAAAAATAAAATAAACCGTTTTCTGTGTATTCTATTCTTTTTTCCCCCACAAATAATTCAGGGTGCCCACATAAACACAAACTTGTTGGTAACTAGCTATTTGTGAATTCTGAGAAGAGTTCTTTGGCATTATTCCATCTCTCTTTTAAACCATTATTTACCTTTGAATCCTTCCCTTTCATAAGGAAATGAGCCCTTTTCTAGACCTTGATATCTGTGGTCTCTTCATATAGTCCACCCTGTTTAAGCCTCTTGACTGGCCTAGGCAGTTACAATAGGTTTATTAAACAATTAGTGTACACCAGGCATGTGTCTTTTCACTTTACAATTTACCTTACAAGAATTTTAAGTTCTGTTTTTCCATATTTTATAGATAAGACAACTAAATAAAAGAGTGGTGAAGTAATTTGCTCAACATCACAAACCTAGTGAGAAATACACCAGGATTCACATCCTGCCAACTTGTCTCTAGAGCTTGTTCTCTCAGCCTACAGGCTATTGGGTTTCATCTATAATCCAGCACCCAACTCCCAAACAGTAAAATTTACTACCTGTAAATCCCTCTGAGTCCTAATTTTCTCCAGGCATACAAGCCTGGTGATGCTTTATATTGAGTAAATTACCTGCAGCTAATTTATTCTCCAACTGAAAGCAAATAAACAAAAACAAACATAAAAAAACTCACTCCCATGCAGTGCCAATGTACCTCTATCCAATTGAAATGGATAAACTATCAAAATACCATTCTACTTAACAATTCGTCATGCTACTGGATAACATTTTTTGATTAGATGTCTTAATTTTTTTGTTTACAAGGAACAAAAAGTCTTTTCAGCAAAGAGAGAGAGAGACTTTATTACGAACTATCATGCATTGTTGAGGTACCTGAGCAAAGGAAGTGCATTGAGATTTTATTGGAGAACAACAGCAGAAGTCCTAGAAAGCTTGTCTCACAATTAATTTGTCTTCTTAACATGGACTTTTTCTGCCATTATCATTACCTTTTCATTACTTTCTCTCAGAAGATTAGATTTCTCTTCTACATAGGCATACGACCATCAATAGCCATATATAAATTATTGAGTTTGTGTGGTCTCAGCGAAAATAATCAGCAGAGGTTAATCATGGGCTATGATTCTCACTTTCAAATTCTTGGAGGAAAAATATCTGTGATCTCAAGCTTGAGTTAGGAGACTACCTACAGTATTATGTTATATCAACATCACCGTCAAGTCCTGGGAATAACTTTAAGTGGATGACCCAAGAAACCAACAGTTTAATTAAAATGGTAAGTGAAAATGTGGAAAGCCAACACTGTAACTCCATTCAAACCATGCTAGACTTCTAAAAGCAGTGATACCTATTACATGCAGGTGGGTGATTAACTGAGATACATGCATGTAGACATATATTACCTGTATGTCTATCTTTATTTTCCATATTCAAGAAATATGTATTTAAAATATTTCCTAGTATAATTCAGAGAGTTGACTAAGGAGGTAAATATTGAGCTAACTCTTACCTCTATGTTCCTACTCCCTATTCTTACTTGTGCTCTTTCTCTCTTCAAATGCCCCATTTTCTTCCTTTTTTATTTTAATCTCAACCAGGAATAAATCTTACTATGTTGTGATGCCTGTTTTTGACTATCTCAGTTTACATTGGAATATCTATTTTAGATATCCCCATAGAACCAATGATAATGTTATATGCATAGTGCCTCACAGATTCCTTTACACCTACTAAGGACTCAATAAACGTTTGGTGAATTAATCAATTGCAAATAATAAATACAATCTCTATCCTTGAATTTTTAGCCCATGGTCTCCCCTTTAGTTCAGGATTCTATATCAGCCAATTACTCCTAGAGTAATAGGAAAGTGATACTCAAAAGTCTTTTTGCTACTACATATTTTTATTTTTCCCAACAGTGGTTTCTCCAATGATAGAAAATATAGGCAGCATTTATTTGATGGGGAGCCAAAATCATGTACAGAAGGCCTTATCCCCAAACAGTAACTATTATTTGCAGTATTGATGGTAGATAGGATTCTGTATTAATTTCAGACGTAAGCTCAGCTGTATGTGTGGTATAGTATCTTTATGTAAATATCTTATAATAACTATTTTATCAGTCTATAAATCCATTGCTTTCCATTGGAATGATTTTACAGTAAAAATAGTGTGTCTATAATGTAAAATTGTACCCCATGTGTCCTTTTTAGTTCCTATTCCCCTGCTATAATTTTCCATCCTTTTCTTTCAAAATTTATTTTGCATTAAAAGACTCTTTTAGATAATATATTGCTGAATTTTTCAATGTACATTTATGTCTGCATGTGAAGCTGAGTTATGTGTGAGTGTACATCATAAGCCAATTCAAAAAACACCAGTTTTTACTGATTTATATTTATATAATAATTATTTTTATAATTGCTTAGCTTTTTTACTTCCAAGTTTCCATTTCTGACAATTTTTGTTCTTTTCCCCCCCTTTTCAATTTCCATTGAAGTTATAACCATTTTTCGATGAGTTTTATGGTTGTACATAGCATGCTTACATTTCTGGTTTATCCATGGGATATATGATTTTTACTTTAGACACCTGTTCTTGCTCTATATTTCCAATATCTACCCTTACGTCCTTGAGAGTGTTTAATGTCTTTTCTATTAATTTTTTATTTGGTTGGTTCATTAATGCTCATTCAAGAACAATAGAGTGTTGTGTGTGTGTGTGTTTTAATCTTTGTGTATTAGTTGGCTCTTCAGATGTTTAGGTTTTTTTTGCATGTGTGAGTTCATGTCCCTTGGGCTATCAATTACTTTCTTGGCAATCACAAAAGAAAGGCTCAAGCTAAATGCTTGAGTTATACAGAAATTGGTAACTTTAGGAAGGAATAAAGCAAACTATTGGTATAATAGGTTGACCAGTGTCTAAATCCAGCAATTTTTGCTCACAGATAACCTCTTCTAATTCTCTCTCAAGTGTTGCTATTTTCTAAAAGATATTATGCTTGAATGTAGTCACATAGCCCTTGTGGTCTACATCTACACTACGTGGCAAGACCCGCCAGTGCTGCATTAGTTATGGACTTATCCCACTAAACCTCAAGTACAAAAACACAAACCCCATGCTCCAGGCTAGTGATGGGTTTGTGATGTTCTTTTTCAATATTGCATTGATGATAAAATGGGGAAGATACACCAAGAGCAACTTTGGAAACAGGGCACAATTAAATATCTGCTCTGTCCTATATGTGGCACTCATGCTATCTCTTTCTTTCTTTCTAGATGTTGCCCAAAATGGTCACAAAATCCCAGGCTCAAGCCATCCTCCTGTCTCAGTCTCCCAAGTAGCTGGGATGATGAGCCTATGCCATAGGACCCAGCTTCATGCTGTTTCTAACCAAACAGTACTAATTAGTTTTCTGGTTGTAACCTTCAATGGTTCTGGTGTTTATCTTACAATTATTGTGTTAGAATCATTTCATCAAAAGATGAAAATTACTCTTCTGCCAGATATAAAGATTCATACATGATAAAACTGTACTACACATTAGAGTATCATATACTAGAACAACATATAAATTCAAAATATAGAAATGGGTAACCAATAATACATAAAAACTATCTGAAAGTATCTATTGATGTAAATACAGAAATGAGCATGTGTGCATTAGGTATTGCTCACTGTATTCATGCATCTTGTGTAGCAAATGGAATGATTTTATTCAGAATAATTATCAATAGTCTTGTCTTAGTAACACTATATTTATTTGGTTAAATTACTAAAATTTTGAATAAGCCCTATTTTCTGTTTAAAAACTGTCGCACTATTTCAGGGGATCATGATTTTGGGGGGAGGTACTCTGCAGAAATGATTATAATTTAAATATATGCCGTCTTATTCTTATTAAGTTAATTCTTTGTGATTATTCATTGAAAAAAAATGTCTTATCATCTATCACAGCTATGCTGTCACCTGAAAGTAGTACATATAATCATGACTATTTGTTTTTTGGTAATTTTCTGAATTTAGAAAACTTAGAGGATATTAAAATAGCTTTTTGAAAGAAAACAAACATTGTATGCATAATATACATGTGTTTATTAATTCTATAGAGTTTTGTAATGCTATCTTAGGAATTTTTTAAGTATCCTGTTTATATTTACAGTTTATTTATATTGCACACTCTTGATTTATTTTAAGGAAAGGTAATTTTACATCTTCAAAATACAAAACATATGGTGAAATGCTTTAGCTCGTTGCTGCACAAACTGTGTTTCTAGAGCAGCATCAGCATTACGGAGGAACTTGTGAAAATGCAGAATCTTGGGCCTCACCCCAGACCTACTGAATCAGATTCTGCATTTTAATAAGATCCCCAGGTAATGCTATATATATTAAAATCAGATACAGCTTTTCATTTGTGAATCATGTGTAATATGTAAATAAATTATGTTATAAAAGAAATACAAGGTTAGATTGATAAAGTCAATGTGTGTGTTATGCACTTCTTTGCATAATTAATGTATAATTGTAACAGGAGTTACAGTTTTTAGGCAAATGATATTTACTTGGTTCTCAGCCACATTGGTGTGTTCTTCATTCATGTCTGGTTTATTTTACTTAGATACATGAATTTAGCAACCAAATGATTATGTGAGTGTGCTTTAAAAATTCATTATATTAATGCATTTTTCCATCAGAATTATTATGCAAGTTCATATGATTCTTAGCTATATATAATGTCAGAGCTTTCCATTCAGGATACTGAGGTTGAAGATACATTGATGCCCTTCAGCCTTAGAGTAGATGAACCAACCGGTCAATAAGTACAACAATGCCTTTATCCCTGTTTGCTCTCTAACAGCACCAGATGCAATGGTATGTATAAATTGAGAATGATAAGCATTTCTTTATGCCATTCATGAAATATATTGTATTGTTTTGTATATTATATTAATACAGTTCATTGAAGGTCATTTTTGTAGCTGTGAAAGAAAGTTTTAAAATAAAAAGAGTAAAAACATGATTCATTTTTTTGTCTTTAGATGGGCTTGACTTGACAGGAAATTAAATGAAACATACTTGAACTCATTTTTCTTAGTACAATAACCTTATAATTTCAGAGGGAGGCTAGGGTCCAAGAGTCACTCTTGTAGACATACAACAATGTATGGCTTATCTAAAATGTTTGGCATTCGTTACTGTAGCCCCAAATCAACATGGAGTCTACTTTTTTTCCCAATTTCTAGCTATAATTAATCCATTTTAATGCTAAAAAGAGCAGTATCAGAAATATAAGAAAGACATTTAAAGAGAACTGATAGTCTACAGGGAAACATTTAGAGATATAATTACTACATAATTTACAAGATAATTGAGCCACTCAGTCATTGACTAATACACTCATTTCTCAGTAATTGTCTCTGCCTTATTCTTAGATCAGCTCTAATGTCAACAAATTTACATGATGTGTGAGTGAAGAAGGGAAGTAAAAGCATACATTGGGCATAATTATGTGATTATTTTTTAAGGAATATATTTCGTTACAAATGAGAGTTGAGTAAAGTTTTTATATACGGTTATGGCATGTAATTTTATCCCAAAACACCCCCAAGTAGTTCTGAATAAATCAAATGTCCCATTTATGGGCAGTTGGTTTAGCAGTTAAGCACTGTAGGTAGAGCCGAAGCCCTGTAAGATTTCTGAGTCTTCTGAAGTGTTCAAGACCTAGGCATAGAAAGACTGACTAATCGATTCACAACCATGTTTATCAAATGCAATGTTATGCAAGCTAATCAATTGCATCACAACTTTATTTTGAGATAAAGTGGATATGTCATGGATGTGGATGTATATTTTGTATATAAGATAGAGGAAAGCCTTTTGAAGTCATTGTGTGGAGATATCGCAAAATGTCTTAATATGGCTGTAGTTCCATTTTCAGTTATAAGGGCTAAGTAAAATTGTGAAGTAAGTTTTTCATCACTTCGACTTCATTTGTGGGAGGTATCTATATTTCATAGTTGGCATCCTCCTTTCCTCAGATGCCAGGGCTCATCTTCTCATCTGGTTCTAATGTACATTCCAATGTTCCCAAATTGATGTGATACTTTTCTCAGGAGACAAGTCACATTAGAAAATGTTAATATTCTATGAAAACTATTATTTAATAATTGTGTGATTTAAGCCATTTATGAGACCAGTGAGAGACCCTGTCCCTGTGAAGTTTCAATGAACTCCTGTATATTACCACCTACACTATCTATGTGCTTGCAATAGCTATGCTTGACTTATTAGATAACCCAGACATACTATAATGTGCTTTTCTAGGAAATTACATTAGACATATGTTCTTAGGGGTTTTTGTTTGTTTGTTTGTTTTTATTAATCTTTTGTATCATATAGGGTCAGATTGGCTACTTTTTTGCTCTTGTCTCATTTTCCCTGAATAATTCAATAGTTCAGAGGACAAAATGAAGGGCCAAGGCTAGTGAAGAGCTAAATGACAATTGTGTTGGGTGAGACGAGCCCTAGCAAAACTATGAAGTGAATTCTTGGGATAATTAAAGATCTCCACAATTCTTCACCTTTGCCCCCTGTTCGCTCCTGGTGTCTCCATCCCTTTTACCTGGATTAACAGTGAAAAACTCTGGAAATGGAAGGTAACCCAAAGTCACAAACAAATGACATCTCCCCTCAAGTGTTTCAAACTCCCAAATTAATTATTCATCCTTCCGACACCGTAAAAATCTCCAGTTCCCCGGATATTGTAAGAAAAAGTGATCTGATTAAACACAAAGAGGTGTGAAAAACAGTTTCTTGAACACTCTGAGTAGTGTGTGAGTATTCCCTGGATACATGTCTGTAATATGTGAATTTGGGGTAAATATTCTAGATTGATAAATGTCTTCCTTCCTTATAGTAGATATTCAAATAATGTTTATTGAATTTTGATTCAATATTGAATTGAATCTGTATTCAATCCAGTCTACATTGAAAAACAATACAATTTAACAAAGCGACATCTAATATACCTCAAATTTTTCATAAACTCACTGAATTTCCCCTGTGCAGATCCGATCTAAGGTCCACAGCCTTGGAGTGTCAATAATCAAGACAGAATTGATCAAAATTCCACAAGTTTCTGGTAAGAAAAATTAAATTCCTAATGTGAGAGAAACAGCATGCCTAGGGAGTAGATACCACTCCCATTTCAGTAAATTAGACTCTTATGGCTCTTCCCAATCCATGACCATAAGGGAAGCAGCTGGAAATGGCAGGAGCAGATGGGGGTGGATATTGAATGCCAAGTGAATATTTTTTTGTTCATCAGGGAAAGGTTTAGTTTTGAAGGATGTGAATGTCAGCCAAGAGCTTTGTGGAAAACTTTGGCATAGACCTTGAGACCTAGTATGAGCTTCAGCTTCTAAAGAGTACTATGGTCAATAACATATATTTTCTCAATTTCTAGTTTAACCACTTTGCCTGTTCAGGGTTGATGAGATAATAGGTTGCAATTTTTTCTTTCTCTCTTCTACTTCTTATCTTCACATGTTCTTTTTTTTCAGAAAGAAGAGGTAAGTAGAATTATGTCTCAGCCCACCACACAATTTTTACAGTTTGCAATGTCAATAAATTAGTGAGGGGGGTTTTTGAGATGGATGGTCTATTCCATGAAGAAAGGGTACACACAATCTCAAAGCAGAAGAAAATGAGAAGTTGAGCCTATTTTTATGCCCTAACGTAGGAGATTCTTGTCACCTTCATGCCCTGAAATAGATATCCAGGATTCTTCACAGTGACAAATAGCTTTGTTGTCCTGAACAATGGAATCAATGTAGGTGCTGTTTAATGAAATGAGAAATTTTAAGGGAATAGTTGACTTTTTTTGGAGTAAAAAAATAGTTCATTTTCAGAAATGCTAAATTTGAGATACATAATAAATAAGTTAGTGCTGTGAGACCAGAGACTAACGGTTGAGGCTCATACTGGAGGAGAAATTTTGGCATTATCAGAATATTAATGAGTAGAGTTATGCCACCAGAAAATATCTTAATAATAATAGCTAACATTCCCTGATCTCTCCCTGGGTCTCAAATGCTATTCTAAGTAATTTTTCACTTACTTATTTCAAACAGAAAACCTAAGAAGTAGACACTATTACTATCTTCATTTAAGAGATTATATAAAAAAAAAAAAAAATGAGGCAGAGAGAGATTACATATCCTGCCCAGGGTCACCTGCTAATAAGTGATCAAGCTGGAATCTGAATCAGGAAATGTTGCCTTCAGATCACATGGTATCCCCTTTCATGTTATAAATATTGTAATAGGTGGTGGACAAAAAGTCCTCAGAACAAGTTTTAGGGGACTTGAAAATTTTGAAATAAAAGATAAGAGGAAGATTCAATAAAGGATACTTAAATGGCTAATGAAATAGTAATAAATAAAGATAATATGGCATTTTGGAAGGCAAGTAAAGGGCATATTTTAAGAAGAATGAAGTGATGATCAATTGTGTCACATGCTGCTGAGAGGTTAAGATGGCACCTTTGCAGTGATGTATGGGTTTTACAAAGCAGATTCTTTGGTTTACGTGACAAATTTCACTGGAGTTGTATAAATGAAAGTGTTTCTGGAGTAGAATGAAAGGCAGCGAAAATCAAGGAAGCAAAGTCAGTGAGTATAAATGAGTTTATGGGGAAGATTTCTTTAAAGATATTTCCGATGGGTTTGGTATTGTAGGATCAAGATACGAAGTCAAGCGGTGAGAGTTTCCGCAGGAATTAAACTCTAATTTTATACTTTTATGGTCTGAGAAGACACACGGTATAATTTCTATTTTTTTGAATTTGTTGAAATCTGATTTGCGGGTTAGTATGTGGTCAATTTTGGAAAAGGTT
>CAUYRT010023403.1:0-10290 GCA_963574885.1 Lepilemur ruficaudatus
TTATCCCGAGCATACAGATCAGGAAACTGAGACTTCAAATGATTAAATAATATGTCCAAGTTCACAAGGTTAATAAAGGGCAGGGATGGGGCTCTTGTTTGCATCTTTTTTTTTTTTGAGACAGAGTCTCACTCTGTTGCCTGGGGAAGAGTGAGTGCCGTGGTGTCCGCTAGCTCACAGCAACCTCAAACTCCTGGGCTCAAGGGATCCTACTGCCTCAGCCTCCCGAGTAGCTGGGACTACAGGCATGCGCCACCATGCCCGGCTAATTTTCTCTATATATTTTTAGTTGGCCAATTAATTTATTTCTATTTATAGTAGAGATGAGGTCTTGCTCTTGGTCAGGCTGGTTTCGAACTCCTGACCTTGAGCGATGCACCCGCCTCAGCCTCCCAGATTGCTAGGATTACAGGCGTGAGCCACCGGGCCCGGCCTGTTTGCATCTTTTGATTGCAAAGCCCATTCTTGTAAGACCACAATGTTGTCTTTTACCTGGACCACCATGAGAACAGCCCTCCTCCCCCAGTCTTCCCACTGGAAGCTCTTTTCCATTATGTCCATCTTTCTCCCCAGCCTCTGGTGTGATTGTCCCCAAAACAAATGAGATAATATCAACCTCCTGCACCAGCACCTCCAACATTCCCCGTGGCTTCCCGGATTACACTCAAAAGCCTGCTCTGGCCTTTGAACCCACCATCATCTCCTCCACTCTCCTGCCACTTCCCTCCTGTTCCATGGGCCCCAGGCCTTCACCACACCAAGGAACTGTGGGCTCCAAGCCCCTCTGAGTCTTTCACTGCATATTTCCTCTATCCAGAATACTGTTTAGCCCCTTCTCTGATAGTCAGACTTCTTATCCTTCAAGGCCAAGTTCAAGCCTCTCCCAGGAGTCCAGACAGACACCCTCACTGGGTGTGGGCTGAGTATGCTCCTTCACTAGCCCAGACTGGGCCTGACTCATGTCTGCTTCTCCCCAGTAACCAACACAGGTCAGGCACAAAGTAGATGCTCATTAAAAATCTGAGCAAATAAATGAATGGCATATTCCCTCACATTTTTTTTTTTTAGTAGAGACAGGTTCTCACTCTTGCTCAGGCTGATCTTGATCTCCTGAGCTCAAACAATCCACCCACCTCGGCCTCCCAGAGTGCTAGGATTACAGGTGTGAGCCTCTGCACCCAGCCATTCCCTCACATCTTTACCAGGCATTAAGACAAAGGAAAATAAGCTCCATGAAGGCAGAAGTTTTTGACTGTTATGCTCATTGCTGATTCTCCAGTGGCACTATGCCACCTGACACATGGTAGGTGTTCAATCAGTGTTTGTTACATGAATGAATGAGGGAAAGGTGCACAGCTCAAATCTGGCTGCAGCTCTTAAGACAGACACAGGCATGCATGGTGTGATGACAATGCTAACTCCCCTCCTTGCTCAGTGATTTTGTGCTCATCACATCCATGATCACTTGAAATCTACCTAATAACCCTGCGAGGTGACTTCCCTGGATTGTGTACCAGCTTCCTATGCAGCAGTCTCTCTCTCTCTCACTCTCTTTTTTTTTAAGAGATGGGGTCCTGCTCTGTCATCCAGACTGGAGAGCAGTGGCCCTATTACAGCTCACCGTTGCAGCCTCAAACTCCTGGGCTTAAGTGAACCCTCCTGATTCAGCCTCCTGAGTAGCTGGGACTACAGACGCGTGCCACCACAGCTGGCCCTAGTGGGCTTTCTAAAGCATCAATATAACCAGGCCAGCCAGGGCTCAGAAAACTCCCCTGGCTCCCCACTGCTCATGAGATAAAGCCCCAACTTCCTAACCAGGCTTTCCATTTAGGCATGTGTCACCATCCCTCATGCACCCTCTTATTCCATCCCAAGTTATTTTCTGCATTTTCCTACCTCCATGCCTTTCCTCGTGTTGTCCATGCCCCTGGAACACCATTCCCTCTCATATCCCCAAGAGCAAATCCTACTCTTCCTTCAACGTGTAGCTTCTGGAGTCTTCCTTAACTCCTGAAGCTGGAGAGAAAGCCTACTAAACACAGAGTATTGGGCCTCTCTCCTGGAAATTCTGTTTCAGTAGGTCTGGCCTGGGGCCCAGGAACCTGGGTTTTTAGCAGTAACCTCTGGCAATTCTTATGGTCAGTCAAGTTTGGGAACTACAATGTATTGGGTAGACTAGGCTAGGTTATGCTATGTAACAAACATCCCCCCAAAAGCTCAGTGATACAACTAAGGTTTATATTTGTGATGGGTTTGGGTTACTTCCCAGAGCATCTGCCCTTAAGGAAGACTCAGTGCTTCAAGGGGAGAAATTTATACATAGCTTATCAGCTTGCTGGGCTCCAAATTCTTCATGTTTGAGGACCCCATGTGACTAATCTCTGCTTCCTTATGGCACCTGGCACAGGACCTATCACACCTGCTGGACTCAGGAACAAAAGAATGAATACTCATTTGACCTATCTAGCCATTAATCAGGAAGTATTTACCAAGGCCTTGCTCTTTGTGCCAGAACATACTCTGGTGCTAGATAGAGATACAGTGGTGAGTCTACAGCCATACCACCCTGAATGTGCCCGATCTCATCTGATCTCAGAAGCTAAGCAGGGTCGGGCCTGGTTAGTACTTGGATAGGAGATATGGTCCTCGTGAACCAGTTACCTAATTTTTCTAAGACCTAGTTTCCAAATCTGTAAAATGGCTCTAATATCCACCCCTCAGGCATGGTGTAAGGATTTAATGGGAAAATGAGCATGGAGGCCATTTGTAACCTGAGAATCTTAATTCAGGCAGATGTGAAAGACCACTGTTGTGTGTGGGTCCCTTCCTGTTCCTCCACCCCGCACATCCAGTATTCATGTTTCATTCATTGGTCCCTGGAATCTGCTTATACATCCCTCTCCTCACTACTTCCACTGCCCATCATGAACCTGTAAGGTGAATATAAAGTTAATAACTTCAATAACAATGATGGCAATAGCTAATTCTTATACAGTGCTTATCAGGTACCAAGCTCCGTGTTAAGTGTTTTATAGGTATTAAATCATTTACTACTCACAATAATCTCCTGAGGTTATTGCTATTATTATCTCCATGTATAGATAAGGAACTGAAGTACAAAGAGTTTAAGTAACTTGCGTAAGGCAGAAGCAGGGATCTATTCCAGACAGAAATCCCAGACTATTAAAACCTTCTCCTGATCAACTGGTCTTTGTTTCCCAGGGAGCTCCTTCCAGCCATTTCTCTACCAAAACCAGAGTCAACGTCGTGAAGCATAAACTGGATCACAGCATTGCCTTTGCAGATATAATTTAGGACAACCAATGTCCTTGCAATATTGAGTTATCCTATCCATTTATATGGTCCATTGATCCATTAATTTAGGACTTCTTTAAAGTCTTTCACTAAAGTTTAAAATTTTTCTCTCATAAAGGATATTAACATATTTTTAAAAGATGTATTCTTGGGTACTATAGATTTCCATAAATGATATTTTTACATTTCCTAATAGTTTATTGCTATGATTTATAAAGGTAATATATATATATTTTTTTTTTTTTGAGACAGAGTCTTGCTCTGTTGCCCAAGCTAGGGTGCCATGGCATCAGCCTAGCTGACAGCAACCTCAAACTCCTGGGCTCAAGCAATCCTTCTGCCTCAGCCTCCCGAGTAGCTGGGACTACAGGCATGCACCATCATGCCCAGCTAATTTTATATATATATATTTTTTTTAGTTGTCCAATTAATTTCTTTCTATTTTTAGTAAAGATGGGGTCTTGCTCTTGCTCAGGCTGGTTTCAAACTCCTGACCTTGAGCGATCCTCCCGCCTCGGCCTCCCAGAATGCTAGGATTACAGGCATGAGCCACCGCACCTGGCCTTAATCTTTTCTTTATAGCTTCTGAATTCTGAGTTGGAGTTGGAAAAGTCCTCCTCACTCCAAGAGTTATAAAGGATTTTGCCTATATATATTTTCTAGTATTTAATGAAGTTTATCCAGACAAATTGCATGATCCATCACCTTTATAATAAAGTTTGAGGCCAAAATTATGGCATGGGTGACCCAGGGTCACCCACATAGACAGGAAACATGAAAGGAAGAGAAGCTGATTTAGGAGGTTCTCAGGAGGAAGTGATGCATCCTGTTTGGGACATGCTGAGCTTAAAATGCCTATGGACCTCCAAGAGGGGGTATCTAGGAGTAAGTGGATTCAGGGATCTAGAGTTCAGGAGAACATTTTGGGCTGGAGATATCCATTTGGAGGCCAGCATCTGGATGTCAGTTAAAGCTACAAGACTATGTAAACAGTTTGAAGAGGAGAGGGGCTCCGATGCAACTCTAGGAAGTGGTCAAGTTCAGGTCTAAAACATGCTCATGCGGAGAGAACTATGGTGGCTGCATCTCCATGGCTCTTGGGGCTTGGCACAGAAATAGCCTCAGAGATGTCTGTAGGGTGAACTGAGGCCCTTAGGTGAGATATATGTGGATATCTTGGCTCCTGGGAACAAAGCAAACAGGGAGGAGGAGAAGGACCAACAGCCCAGCATGTGTTGGAGAGAGACCCTGTGACAGGGGATAGGAGAAGGTTCAGTCAGACAGGCAGTCTGCTGCCTCCTCCCCCCAGATAATCCAAAGCGAGGCATCAGTAGATGGCAACAGTGTCCCCAATGGTGGGTGGAACTGGGGAGCCACTCCTAGCTGGTATTTTCCTTGGATCATAGTGTAGGGGTTAAGAGTACAGACTCTGGAGCTCCATTATCTGGGTTCGAATCCTGGCTATGTCATTTACTAGTGTGTAACCTTGGGCAAATTACCTAACTCCTCTGTGCCTCAGTTCCTTCCTCTGTAAAATGGGGACAGTAATGGTACAAATTTCATACAATTGTTATGAGGATTAAATGAGTTAGTATTTTTAAAGTGCTTATATTAGTGCCTGGAACATAGAAGTGCTATGTAATTATTAACTGAAAAAGAAATAAATTCATTCATTCAAGAATATTTATCAACCAGCTTCTATGTGCCAGGCACTACTGTAAGTGCTGGGGACATAGCAGTGAATAAGGCAGGTGAAAATCATGGTCCTCATGGAACTTACATTCTAGTGGTGGGGGAGAGTGGTAATGACAGACAATATATAAATAAATAAGCAAAATATATGGCATGTTAGGTCCAAGTGGAGGCATGAGAGATGTGCATGAGTTGGCAAAGCCACTAGCCTAGGACCTGGTGCACGGTGGAGCTCAGAAGATGGAAGGGAGAAGGAAGACCCTTGACAAGCAGCATAGTGGAATCCCTGGTAGAGATACCAGCTGCTGAGATACTTAGAGTAACAATCATGATCACCATTATATAATGGCAGCAAACACACATACAGCACTCTTCCATACCTGGCACTGTTCTAGTCACTTTACATATATCATCTCATTTAATTCTTAAAGTAAGCTATGAGTTTGACACTATTATTATTACCATTTTTTCAAATGGGAACTGAGGCATAGAGATGTTAAGTAACTTGCTTCACAGAGTTAGTAGGTTAATAAGCTGGGATTCTAGCCCAGGCCATCTGGCTTCAATGGTGGTAGGACTGGACTTGCAGGTAGAGGGGACAGGAGAGGTTGCTAAACCTCAGGACCAGGTAGGACCAACAGGTAGAGCGGGGTAAGACCAACTATGTCTCCAGCAGGCATGGGAGGGAGATCCTGTGATGGGAGAGGGTTCAGTGGGGCAGGCAGTCTACTCCCTCCTCCCCCCAAGATAATCCAAAGCAGGGCATCATCAGGTGGCTTCAAGTCCCCAGGGGTTGGTAAAACATGGGGAGCCACTCCTAGCTGGTACTTCTCTTGGATCATAGTGTATTGTTAAGGAATATACACCCCCCAACACCTACACAGACTGAAGGGAATATCCATCCCTGCAACACTTACATACCCAAGACCCAATATACATAATACACGCTTCAAGGCTGCTTAGAGGGCCTGGGAGGAACAAAGGGTTCAGCTCTGGAGAGCTCCATCCTTAGAGCCAGTCTCTCTAAATGGCCTCTGTCCCCTCCACACACCACCACAAGGCTTTGAGTCCAGTCTCCTGTGACCTTAAGTCACCATTCCAAAGCCCTGTGATCCCACCTAGAAACCACAAATGAAACACTGAATATCATAATCCTGAGCAGTTTAACAGGCACTAACAATTCCAGGTTGCAGCTTCGGAATAAGAAGTCAAGTTATCAAGAGGCTAAGAACCAGAGAGAGGCACATGGAACTGGTAGTCCATGGAGTCCCCCAGAGACGGGGGAACCCTCAACAGTTCACAAGACCCTTCCATGTCCTTCCTAACTCCACCTGATATTGTTCAATTCCTACCTTAGGCAAGGCAGAAATTACCTGACCATGTTGTCAAAAGGAGAAATTGAATCCCAGAGGAACAATGAATTATTTAAGATCACACTCAAGACAGCACTTGAGTTTCCGGCCTCATAATCATTGAATTTTATTTATTTTATTTTTTTTATTTTTGCCTATAAGGAAATGGAAGTGGAATCATTGAATTTTAGAGCAAGGAACACCGATAACGATGATCTCCCTGTCTTCCTACTGTTGCCCATTGTACTGACTGGAGATCAAGGCCCAGAGACAAGTGACTTTCCAGAAGTCAACAGCAACTCAGTCACAGGAATTTAGGTTTCCTGACCAGGGCATACCAGAGAGGGACCATTCCTTTCCATGCTTGAACATTCTCATAAGCTTCCTGGAAGGAGCCTTGAGATCCTGGAGACCTAATATTCATTACTGGGTATGCTGAGATTCACTGAATGATGGTGGGGACTTCTATAGAATGTAAGTTCCACAAGTGCAGAGATTTCTCATATAGCTCCAGCCCCTAGAACAGTGTCTGGCCCATAATATGTGTCCAATAAATATCTGTTAAATGAATGAATGTCTAGAGGGCTAGGGTTAGGGAAGTGTCACAGTGAGAGAGCCTGAAGCCTACAGAAGTCCAGAGAACCATGAGCTTCATCTTCAGATATATAACAGGCTAAAATGCTGTCCTTGTTCACAAATATTTATAGAAGTCCCATCATGTGTTAGATACTGAATTAGGTGATGGGGATTCAGTTAAGAATAAAGTCATGCCCTGACCTCAGATGAAAGGTAGGGGTTGGGGGCTGTAAGTGAAAGGGAAGCAACCTGCTCAATATAATACAGACACTTTTCTCAGCCTCAACTGCCCTTAAATGGTCTCGCTGCTCAGAAGGTAATGAGTGCAGCGGGACTGCAGTGTACAAGGAGGGCGCCAGCCACCCACCTGTCAGAGGCTGCGCCAGGAGTATGCGGAAGAAGAGATTCTTGGTTTGGGTGAGGTCACTTCCCACCCCCAGATTCCCTGCCTGCAAAACTCTGCAATTCTCCGACGCGTAAGACTCTGATCTTATTATTTCCTGACTTTCAAGGTCCCATGATGCTGACAGCCCTAAATTCTAAGTCGTTAGTCTACCCACATCCCTGGACTCAAAAGAAATAAAGGCGAATTCAGCAAGGGTCCTGCCTCAAAAGGTCTCGGGGTGGTCGACGCTCCCCTCCCCACCTTCTGGGGGCTGTGGGAGCGTAGCTCGGACGCCAGGGTGCTGGGGACGTCGTGAGGAGAAGGGTGTCCCAGAGACGGCGTTGACAGACCCAGGACACGTGACAAAGCATCACGTTCTGCGGTCCGCGAGGCTGGAACGGAGCCGGTCACGTGAGGCGGGGGGGGCACCATGGGGTGATGTGAGATGCAGGTCTCTCAGATTACGTACAAATGACGTATTCCAACCTCTTTTGGCAACCAGATTTCCGTTGTTGGAAGATGCGACTGTTCCGGTGAAGGGGACGGGTTCTCATGTACAGGCAGCTTCGCTTCCGGTCGGGGCACCACAGCTTCCGACTTTCAACCTCCGCCTTTCCCTCCGGCGAGGAAGAGACGCACCCCCGTGCGCATGCTCCTAATCATCCCAGAGGGGCGGGGCTGAAGCTACGGGAGCGGGCGGGGTGGAAGAAAAGGGAATTCCAACCTGTGGAACCCTGGGGGGTCCCCGCGGTCTGCTCCTTCTCATTGACTGTGGGCGGTGCAAGGGACGGAGCCACTGGCGGCTCGTGGGGGTGTTGGGGTCCGCAAGGTGAGGGAGGGGAGTGTCAGAGTGTGAGTGGGATACGGGAATTCCAAACTTAGAACCTTGAGGCCCTCGGGGCTCAGGCGCCGGGAAAAGGGAGCTCAGGCCGCCATGCGGGACAGGACCCACGAGCTGAGGCAGGTGAGACGTTGGGGCAGCAGGACTGGGGACTGGCTGACGGACTGGAAAGCAGGACTCTTGGTGTTCGGGTCAGGGAGGGGTGGCTGATGGCCAGGAAGGAAAGTCCCGGAAGCCTACGGGTGCTGCGGGCAAAAGCTGCAGCAAGGAAGTGGTGTCAGTGACTCTGTCCCTGGCAGGGGAATGACAGCTCGGACGAAGAGGACAAGGAGCGCGTCGCATTGGTGGTGCACCCAGGCACGGCACGGCTGGGGAGCCCGGACGATGAGTTCTTCCAGAAGGTAAAGGGCTGGGTCTTGGACTGGATTCGCGAGGGGGCATGAGGAGCCAAGGAGCAGTGCGGTCTGGAGTATTCTGTATCTCTTTCAGTCCTCTCGGTCACCCTCTCCAGGTCCGGACAATTCGACAGACCATTGTCAAGCTGGAGAATAAAGTCCAGGAGTTGGAGAAGCAGCAGGTCACCATCCTGGCCACGCCCCTTCCCGAGGAGAGTGAGTGAAACCCCTGGAGCAGAACGCGTGCTCAGCTCGAGGGATTGTGGATGTTGTAGTTCCATGCAGGTGGTGCCCAGGGTGGTTTGTTGAGGTAGGGTCTTCTCTTGGGGAGTCATGGCATTCTCTTATTCAGGCATGAAACAGGACCTGCAGAACCTGCGGGACGAGATCAAACAGCTGGGGAGGGAGATTCGCATGCAGCTGAAGGGTGAGCTTCTGGAACCTTAGACAGAGCCTTCCCTCTGATTCTGCCCTGTTCCTGGTATATCTGGGGAGTGTGTGGCCAGTGATATATCCAGGTCATACAGCCGGCCTGGATCTAGAGTCTCTGTCTCCTGGCTTCCAGGATATTGTACTTTCCATAGCACATGACTGCCTCTCAAGTTCTTTTATTTACAGTGAAACCACTGCTACAGTTCTCGCTGCCCACTGTGCATTCTTTGGGCAGGCAGATGAGGGTTTTCTTAGGAGACCTCTGAATCCCTATGGGAACCCACTAATGTAATGCAAAGAAAAATAAATTTTCTTCTGTCAGAGGCTCAGAATTATTCATTTTATGATAAATTATATTTCCCTTACTCCTATGGAGACAAGCATCTCCCTGTTGTGTGCTTGGGGTATGGCTCTAGCCCTGTGTCCTGGTCCCCAAATAAGTTTCAGAAGTCATAGGTCAACACCCCCTCCCCATACTTTTGTGTCTTCCCACAGCCATAGAGCCCCAGAAGGAGGAAGGTGATGAGAATTATAACTCCATCAACACAAGAATGAGAAAAACCCAGGTGGGTTTGTTTTTTCCAGAAGTAGGACATTTCAGCCAGCGTTTCATACATCATTAGATAGCAGATGAACGAAGGAGGGGCTCTTAGAAATCAAGTCCAACCTGATGATTTTCCGAATGGGGAAACTGAGGCTCAGAGAATAAAAGAATTCATTCAAGGTCAAGAACCTAAGTCTCCTGATGCTCAATGCATTATAACATCCCACTTGCTTTTCCTTCATTCAATGAGAAGTTGCTGTGTCCCCAGACATGACCTAGGCTTGGCTGTGGGAGACATGCTTTCCAGGAGCTGAAATGGGGAGTTAGGGTTGAGTAAGGGACAATGACATTACTCAAGTAGGACTTGGTGGGTTAAGGGCTCTGTCCAGGGAAGGAGAGGGAGAGGTCAGAAATGACTGGCAGGTTTCCTGCCTATGGGATAGGGACATTCTCAGCCCCACAGGCAGAATTCAAGAAGTCAGGAAGAAGCTGGGTGCAGGTTCTCATGCTTATAATCCTAGCACTCTGGGAGGCTGAGGCGGGAGGATTGCTTGAGCTTAGGAGTTCGAGACCAGCCTGAGCAAGAGTGAGACGCTGTCTCTACTAAAAATACAAAAAAAAATTAACCAGGCAACTAAAAATAGAAAAAATTAGCCAGATGTGGTGGTGTGGACCTGTTGTCCCACCTGCTCAGGAGGCTGAAGCAGCAGAATTACTTGAACCCACGAATTTCAGGTTGCTGTGAGCTAGGCTGATGC